>JABEVS010000048.1:0-89847 GCA_018290735.1 Coelastrella sp. MACC-549
AGAAGTAAGGCCGACTAGTGCCGAAATTGGACAGAAGCAGTACCGACAGCGGTCACCTTTCGGTGATGAGTCTACCATGCTCTGTCGACTTCGGCTACTAGTCGGTCATTTTCAGCTTGTCAGAGTGACTAGCAGCATACAAAAGGCACTTTGAAAGAAGTTGGAGTTGGCCTGGATTATATGTGCAGCCCCGTTGAGCTCACTGCACACAAAGGTCGCAAAGTTCAGAATCCAAGAAACAGCTGAGTCAGCAATCACACTAGCATGGGGTAACTATCAAAATTCACATTGTGTGTTATGACACCATCAGTATTCTTATGCAAGCAGCCGCAGCTGACACTTGTACAGTAAACAGACAGCTTTGAACAATGACCATGTTGCAATTTGTTATATGACTCCAACACTGTGTTGCAGGGACTGGTTGCAGTTGTGAAAGTGAAAAAACGAGCATGCTGTTAGAAAGCCTGCAATACACCAACGTGGTGAAAACTAGAAAAAAGGCCATCACGATGAAGTTCACAAGGAGCACTAGATGTGGTGAAGACAGAAACAGAGCCCCTCAGCATTGCGTCACAGGACAGGCCACCAAATGTACCCTGAGTGGGCATGCATCATATTATTATTACTATTATACTACTACTGTTACAATAGTATTTGGCACACAGCACAAGACAGACACTACCCTGTGCCATTCACCAAGGAACACAACACTGCCGTACTATTCATAGGCACTGCTGATGAGCAGTAAAAGGCACACATTCACCATGATAATCATACACCAAGAATACAACAATCAGGAAAATACAGAGTTATAAAAGGTGTGCATGCTGGACTTGTTTCATGCACTTGGCATCATGAAGCAGCGATCAAGCAGCAGCACTGCCAGAGGGGTCTGTACCTTTCAAGCAAGGTCCTGCCACAAGCCACATGCCACGTCAGCTTCTTTGTCATGGCACCGTGCCCAACACTAGGAGTAAGACTTTGTGACTGGTGGTGCTGTAATTTGCATGACTTTGTAATCACACCTGGCGTTCATCATCGAAGCAGTTAACGAACTGACAGCTGGCTGATATAGAGGGAGGTAGAACACTTCTTCACAGTACAGCAGTCATGCAGGTCACCTGCATGTAGGGCTTACGGCACTGCTGTCAGCTGTGGTGACACACATGCCTCTCTCACACCCTTGACCACGCTTTCCGTAATGTTTCCATTGCAAACCATGGCCCCAGGGAACACAGTATTTTGTCCCAGGCTCAGCACGCTGTTATCCTGCACAAGGCCCAGCGCACTCTGCAGGACACTGAGCACCCTGCCCGGCATGACAGCAGTATCAGTGTTGACGGCTGTGATGGCAGCTGCACTGTCAGCAGCGGCAGCCACAAATGTGTTTAGTTGAGCCCACTGAGCAGAGTCCAGTTTTTTCAGTGCTCCTGCAGCTGCAGCTGGCTGGTATGCCTGCAGGCTGCTGTTGAAGTTCAAAATGATGTTTGAGGTTGTTGCTGCAAGCCCGTTTTCATACTGCAGGACTTGACCACCATCAATCTTGGAAGGAGAGTACACACCCTGCACAAACAGCACACCATGACAGCAGCTTGAGCATCTTCACCCTGTCTTGCATGAGGCAGGGTTGCTGCCCAGCTGTCACGCACAACCTGCAACATCATGCGGCCCACTGACTCGGCCCTTGCA
The DNA here is from genome assembly GCA_018290735.1 of Coelastrella sp. MACC-549. NCBI lineage: Eukaryota > Viridiplantae > Chlorophyta > Chlorophyceae > Sphaeropleales > Scenedesmaceae > Coelastrella > Coelastrella sp. MACC-549. Next base: position 1,690 of record JABEVS010000048.1, read on the forward strand.
GACCATACATGCATTCAGCAGGGCTGAGATCATCAGGCTGAAGCCCTCTGCCAAAAGTTTCAGCGTATCTCAGTAATGTGTACCTGAGCAAACACTGCTGCCACTCCCAGTCCCACCACAAACAGGGTTGACACCCAGCTCAAGAACTGCTTGCCAAAGAGCTTCCAGTTGACTCCCTTGCTGAACCCCTCCAAGAGGCCAACACCAACAATACCCCCAGTGATGCACTGGCTGCTGCTTGTGGGCAGACCCAGCCTGCAGGCAGGAAGGCAACAGGACACACATGTGTGACAGTGACTGCCTTCAAGTGCCTGTCTACAAGTGCCTGTAGACATCCACTCAGAATTGTACACAGGCCAATCAACAAGATGCAAATTGTGCAAGCTGCAAGCTGCCCTGCTGTGGGGGCCCTGTGGCACCAGTCCTACCACCCGAACTTCTGGAAGGATCCTGCAGATGAGCGAGCTGCTGCACCGCAGTCCTGCGCAAGCAGGACCTCATGTCTCACTCACTGTGATGCCACCAGGATGACCAGGGAGGTTGCCAGCTCAGCAGCAAAGCCACGTGATGGGGATAGCTTGGCCATCTGAACACCCATGGTACGGGTCACATTATAGCCATAAGTTGCCAGGCCCACCACCAGTGACACAGCACCAATGATCAAACACCAGATCTGGGGTACCAGGCTCGTGTTGAGCATACCGGTCATGTAGATATCTAGATGGCGGATAGGGGACCTGTCATGAATCCAACCTCGCCTGCATGCAGTGCAGTACAGTAATGCGCTGATGGAGGTGCATGGAACAGCTGCAGCCAGATCGTCAAGCCTGGACCCTGCCATTGTTTCTGTGCAACATCAGATCACACATATACGCTGCCCAGTGCAGGCAACATTCGGCGTCGTGCATATAAGCAACAAAGGGTTGGCTGCTTACAGCACGCATACACAACGACAATGCTTGTGACTGTGAGCGCATGTGCTGCTTGTTGGTCCTCTCACCAGCTCCATGAGCAAAGACCACACAAACTGCTGAGAAGACTTGCAGGTAGCCAAACGTGAACTCTGCTCGCTCGTCAAACTTCTCAGCACGAGCATGCAGGGCTGCGATGAGCTCATCCTCCTCAATGCACTGCATGGCAGAACGTGCAAGCAGTTGCAAATCCAGCCTTACTGCACACGAAGGTTAGTTGATGGCATGAGGTAAGGGATGTTGGGGATCATCCTGGTGATGTGTGAGCAGAACACTGGCCAGGTTGGTGGATGAGGACTTCAAGGGGCTGCTGTCTCAGCTGCTGCTCATGAGGCATATATTACCCAAACTGCGCTAACTGACCGTCAGCGGCGCTCAATGCATGACTGTTGCCGCCACTCCTAGTGTGACTGGCCTACTAGTGAAACCTGTCCTATTGCCATCAGCACAATCAGGCTGCTAAGGTGACTCACCAGGTGCACATCCACTGAGGTTCCATGCAGTGCCACCTTGGAGACTGTCTTACCCAGCTGAGCCAGCTTGCCAGAAGCACATCGGGCCAGCTGTGTGTTGTCAGGGTCGGGTGCTGCCTGAACCAGCTGGTCTGGAGTAGGAGTACCTGACTCCAGCCTGTCCGTTATAACATCACTGGAGCTGCACACATGCATGAACCATGCAGCCACTCATACACTGTGTGGAAATGTAATTTCTGTTGATATATGGATATATGGGCATGAGCAACAGATTTCCCACGCAAGGCATGTGATCTACTTACTCCTTGCTGTTGGCAGCTGTAGCCGCGGCTTCAACTGCCTCGTGTCGCCTGTTGGACCTTCTCCGCAGCAGTGGCAGGACGACAGACGCCGTTACCAGTGCTGCGCCCAGGGCAATCAAAGCAGACACCCAGGCAGCCTTGCTGGCCGGCCAACTGTTCCCCAGAGTCTTGGCAGCACCCTTGGTGACTACAGGCAAATAAGAGTATCTGATTTGCCGGTGATGCGTTTCACTGGGCAATCAGATTGGACACCACAGGTGGGTGCCCAACTGATGGTTGCCGATCACTGAGCAGGCAGACACTCTGATGCTTGTGCACCTCTGGGAAGGTTCCAAGATCACTGAAGCCTTTGGGCATGGTACAGCATGAGATTCTCACAGCTCTGAGCTGTTGCTGCTGAAGCAGGTGTTGATAACTGGAAAATCAAACAATGTGTAATGCATGCAGGCAACTTAGAGCTGCTCTTAGAAGCCAACTTGTAAGCAGCTAGCTGCCATAAACTCACATACAAAAAAGATGTTGATGAACAGGGTGACAAATACAGCAGGTGGCAGCACCCAGAATGCCAGGCTGTGAGAGTTCTGACGCCTCAGCACAGCTGTCCGCACAACTGCAAAGATGGCAGCAGCTGCACAGCCTGTAAGGATCGGGCTGAAGAACCAGGACATCACAATTGGCACAACGCCCTGCGAGCATCAACCAGAACACATACACACACAAGTCGAGGTCAGAGTCTGGATTGAGGGGTCAGCAAAGTGAGTGAGAGTTCGCCCGGGCCCTCATTCACCTGTGCTCTCAAGCAAAGCACATAGAAAGCAGCAAAGATGCTAAGAACATGCTGCTGCCAGCATTCAACCACTTGCCTTGTAAGGTGGGAATGACGCAGGATCTGGTGTTGCCCATTGTACAGCTGGGCCACCACCAAATACCAGGGCAAAACCAATGATGCCACCAACTGCAGGATGAACAGGACAGTGGAAACCACTTGAAGCAGATGAACTGTGCACTTCCCAGGAACAAGCAGATTGCAACTACTACTGCAGAACCTGTGGTGTCTGTGTCCCCTCTTCTGACGCAGACAAGATGCAACTGCGACACACTTGGAGAATGCTGCTGCCAGCACAGCACAGTGTGACAGCCTTACTGGCGCTGAGCAACATAGCAGCAGCATGACAGCACTTACTGATTGAGTGCGTGGCTGAGACATTGTACCCCATGTACGATGCCCAGCCCTGCCACAAGAAACCCATTGTCAGCGCAACGACCATGCCTGCAAATGTTCAGCAGCCACAACAGCATCACAGGCAGGGGCCAGATTCCTGCACAACCTGCAGGGGGCTGATGAGTGCTGCTGTGGATCCCTGCAGGAAGAGCGTATGCTGCTTTGTGACATATCTAGTACATCATGCACAATGCTTGTAGCGAGAGAAATTATTGAAGCAGCTGCTTGGATGAGGCCATGCGTGCCAAGCATTACTGTACCCAGCACAAAATTGATGGCAGCACTATTTTTCCCAGCCCACCATAAGCATAGATCTCTGGCTGTCGAGCAAAGTATGCCGGGTCTGCAATGCCTCCTGCAATCGTGTTTGTAACCACACGACCCAGCAGCAGAGCACCAGCAAATTCAAACACTGCAGCAATCTGCAGAAGGAGTAGCAGCAGATTAGCAACAACTCTTGTGCCAAGGTTTGACAACAACAGGCTGAGGCACACAACACATTAATCTTTACTCTGTGATGCTGCAGCATTTGCGGTCCCTTAATTTGTTGACCATGCTGGTACTGAACTCAATTGTGAGGACCAGAGCCATTTGCTGTTGCCTGTTGTTGGGGCAGCAACAAGCACAAAGGTGACTGGCTGTGCTAGTTCCTGCTGTACAAGTGCAGCTGATACAGCAATGGTGGTGCTTCAATTGCATAAACTCACTAAGACAGCCTGGCGGAGCGTGATGGTCTTGGCTCCAACAGAAGTACCAAAGGCTGCGACAGGAGACCAGTCTTGTGAGCACTTGAGGATGGCGAAAGTGTCACCTGGTGACTCGTTATAACTATCAGGGTGCACTGCACCATGCAGGGCCCGGTGGTGCTGGACCAACTGGCAAGCAGTGATATGCATGTCTCTGCAGTGCTGCTGCACATGTGTACAGCTGTGGTCTCCAGATATTGCGGTCAACTAACATGCAGTGTTGTCAAGTGCTCAACACTCAAGTGACTGAGAAACCGGAACTTGCCATTTGCCACGTCATTGGCTCCAGTTGCCCAACCGAACTGCAAGGACATGAATGCAGGTTTGGTTAGCTGGTGCTGCACGTGCTGGGCATGCTGTCCTTTAACGAGGATGCAACGAATGGTCTGAGTGTTGAGCTGCAACCAAAGGATGCTGATGCGGTTGACGACGGATTTAACTATCCCCCCCCCCTCCTCGACGCGTGGCGGTCCTGAATTGACTTGCCACTTACCCCAAAGGCAGCTGCAAGCACGACACATGGCATTAGAGATGCTGTTACAAGCAGCAACCCAGCAAAGTGTAAAGGGCTGCAACGATCTGAGCGGGCTGCTCACCAAACGCCCCACAAACTACTAGCCAAAGGTATTGTGGTAACGCTGGATCCATTCAGTTAGTTTGTCAACTATCGGTGCAGTTAGCAGTGCTATCGTGCCTGAACGGATGAGCAACAGAGCAAGCCGTCAACGTCACAGCAATTTGAGCACCAACTTCCGTAAGAAGTGTTGTTGCGAATCTCAGCAAACCGAAAAATTCCGACACTTTCGTTGGACCACAAGATATCCTGTCAATGGGAATATGCCGCCAGACTTGCAGAATCTCCTAGTCCGCTTCGCATGCCTCCAACCGTCACAAACGGCCGTGATGACGACGACATATGCTTTATCTTCGTCTTTTTTAACTGAGCTTCTTAGAGGGTATTGGCAGCAGTTGAACTCACTGACGGCGACATGCCTCACGTGCGTGTACGATATTATCGCATTGATTTGCGCTGCATCAACCTCCCGCGATCAGCCAGGCAACAGCATAAGCGTGATCACGCAACTAAGTTTGTAACGCCAAGGAGCTTCATGAGAACAGTTTTTGACCACATCACAATGACAGCAGTGCACTTCAACACATGCGTAGAGCCACGACGTGATGTCCTTGTTCATCAGCATTACATAACGTTAGTGGCGCAGAAACTTACCCTAACAGACATGTTTTCTTGGTACTGCAGCCGGAATCAGATAGCGAAGTAGCCAAACAGGCTGCAGCCCTGGCCGTAGAAGTGCTGCAGCAGGCAGAACAGGACAGTGGCACCCATGTTCATGCTCACGCTGTGGGTGCTGCCAGTCTGGCATCCTGCTGCTGTTTTCCCTTCTCTCTTAGATAAGCAGTGATAAAGCCGTCCAGATTCCCATCCATCACTCCTAGCACATCATTGGTCTCATGCCCTGAGGCAACAAATTACAGCACAAAAAGAGCACTGCTGAGTTGCAATATGTGCAGCTGGCTTCACAAGACTGTTGCATATGCTGGTGGGTGCAACATTTGCATTGCATTGAATATCACAGTGTTTGGGTGCCAGATCAGGTTGACAGTGGACAGCTCACTGAGGCAGTAACACAACAGTTGACAAACGGCTTGGGAGTGTGGAACACAGACACCGCAGAACTACAGGCTTGACAATCAAGCAGGGTCACCATGCATACCTGTGCGTGTGTCTTTCACCAGCTTGTACGGATGAAACACATAGTTTCGTATCTGCTGGCCCCATTCTGCCTTCACGACATCCCCCCTGATGTCAGCCAGCCGTGCTGCCTGCTGCTCCTCAAGCACCACAAGCAGTTTGGCTGTCAGCCGTCGCAAGGCAATCTCGCGGTTGGCCTGCTGCGTGCGCTCGTCTGTGCATTTGACTGCCAGGCCAGTAGGTATGTGCACCATGCGGACACCTGGGAGACAGGTGGCAACAGCAGAGCATGAAGAGGTCATACGTCGGTCTGTGATCATTTACCAAGCAGGCTTGCACCATGAATCATTTTCTGGCATGCACTAACTGCCGCATTCCTGCTGTGCCACATTACATCCGGTGGCAGTGCAGCTGGCGATGCAATGCTATAAAGGTTCCAAGACAGGCCCTGGGCAGGCACACAAAAAAAAACAAAGAAGACATAAGAAAAGACCTCAAAATTGTGCCTCATCAGCTGCATCACTGGCCAGCAACTCCAGGTCCCACCTGTTTCCACCTTGTTTACATTCTGTCCTCCTTTTCCCCCAGCCCTCTGGAATGTTACCTCCAGATCCTTGTCAGGTATCACCAACTGCTGCCGCTGCTCCTGCAGCTCCTCCAGCAGTGGCAGCACCTCCACTCCTGCAAAGCTGGTCTGCCTCAGCCCCTTAGCATTGAAGGGAGAGCTGCGCACCAGCCGGTGGGTGCCCTTTTCACCTGGACAGCCGCCGCCGCAGCAGCAGCAACATACACAAGCCATGCGCATTGACTGCAGCGCCACATGGCTACTGGGATTGGGCGGTTTAGAGCCCGGCTGTCTGTGATGCCTTGAGAAGAGACCTTTGATCCTACTGCATTGCAGCTGCTGTCATTTTTTTTGCTGTTCTTCTACACTGACGTCCAATTTACTGCATGTACACATTGATTCATTGCTGACGGCTACACCGCCACCTTGCATGGTCATACATGCAGGGCATTCAGCGCTGTTGCTGTATTTTAACAGAGGCACAGCAATGTGAGGATCACAAGAATTGTTCACATGCCCCCAGCAGTCGAGTGCCACTCCCTAACGCACCTTTGAGGTACCCGTAAGCCCACCTGCCCCTGAGCACCATCTCTACTGCCTTGATCCCCGCCTCCTCCCCGGGCATCCTGTCAGTGACCTGGCAGCTGAAGCCTTGATCAGCCGCCCAGCGCTGATACATCCGCTCAAGCATCTCTGCCCAGTCCATGGCGTCAACACCACCTGACGGGGCAGAAGGAGGACAGAACTGACGGCCGCTGACTGTTTGTTCTGCTGATAGCAGCAGTAATAAAGCAGACTGACAAGTGTGCGTGTGGGTCCATCATTACCACCGGAAGAAGGATTGTGTGCTGTCAGGAACATGAAGAATGTGATGTAATTAGCAGTCCAGTAGCGAGTGCGTGAAACACGGTCATCCTGCATCCAGTGAGTTGTTCACTGCACCAATCGCCCTTGCCCTGCAGAGGCTCCCCATCCCTTGATGCCCGCCCACCTGCTCCTGCTGTTATTGTCAGCAGTGCTCCTGCCTCATCATATGGACCTGACAGCAGCATGCGCAGTTCCCATTTGTCCAAACCCTGAGACAACTGCTGCAGTGAGTTGCGAGCCTGTGACAGTAGACTGGCCAGCTCAGTGCCTGCTGTTGTTGACCGTGAAGCATCAGTGCTGCTGGCAGTGCTGCTGGATTGGGTTTCAAGCCCGGCAAGCTCCAGAGCAAAGGCTGCATCCTCTAACAACGAGCTGAGTCTGCACAGCAGGCCAGAACAAGGTATGATTTGGGTTCCAAATCCATACTGACATGGGGTTTGTATACAGATTGATTGCAAAGTGATAGGTGCAACATGTACAGCACCATGTAATAATAATAATAATAATAATAATAATAATAATAATAATAATAATAATAATAATAATAATAATAATAATAATAATAATCAGTACTTTGCAGCCATAGCATTTACTGCCACCGGCCCCGCGCCTCAAATCTACCCAGTGGATTCAATCCACTTTCGGACAAGGCGGACTGCATGATTATTCGATCTCAATTGTGAAGGGGGAAACCACCCGAGAACCCCTCCCATGCAATGCCGAGAGCCAAGGCCTCCGTAGAGTCCTAGGTGGGGACATCTCGATAAGGGTGACTAAGTACATTCTCAAGCCACTTTCAATCCACACCCCAGCAGAGTCGGGCGCTTGGGTAGGTACAACACCATGTGTCATTACATTACCAACGGCTGACTGCCGCGTTACTGCAGCAAGCATTCTTGACCCCCCACCCTCTTGCTGCTGTTGTGCTCACCCCTCTACCTCTGCTACCTCATCCTTAAGTTGACTGATCTCGGTAACCAGCGCCTGGCCCCTCGCCGGATCATCCCAGACTGACTCACTGCTGGCATCATTCTGCTCAAAAACATCAGACAGAAGCACAGCAGGGGCAATAGCATGTGTGTGCACTACAGCAGCTGCCATCTGCAGTCAGGCCGGGTTGAACTGCACAATTGAAGTATGGCAGGCCAACTACCTGGGTGTCCTGCATGCTGCTTGACGTGTGCAGCTATTACTGGCCGGCACAGGGAGTAAAAGTGCATGCCAGCAATCTGTTGCTGCCAGATGCTAGACATTCTTGCAGCTACACATCATGTTATCCAGGCATTATGCAAGGAGGATAATGTGTTATGGTGATTGCCAAAGCGCAAGCATCCTGCAACTGCTGTGGCCTTGCTGAAGTTGGCAGCAAAGGCAGTCTATCGCTGCAGCTGTATGTAACCCATTTGCGCACCTGCAGTGCTGCGAGTCGAGCCTTGGTGGCTGACACATCTGCTAGCTGAAGGGCCTGAGACAAGCGGTCCTGTGTGCTATCATACTGCAGTCACATGCGAAAACAGGACTTATTTTGTGCAATAGAGGACCATCAGCAAACATAGACAGCTTGTACCAATAGCAAGTCCTGTTGGAAAGGCTGGCATACAACTGCTGTGGCGAGCAAGGTAGCCGGTACATGCTGTTACTCACAATGCGTTTAACAGCTGCTACTGTATCTGCAACCTCTGGAGGAGGTGATGCGCTGCTGTAGGTGATAAGCCTGGATGGCCCCCGGCAATTCAGATTGGCAAGCCTGGAACTACAGCGTCTTGTGACCAAACACTGGTTAAACTGCTGAGAACCTGCTGAGCCAATGCCTTGTGCCAGGAGTGGCAGCTGAGAGTGACAAGGCACTACGGTCGCTACACCAGGGCATACACGCCCTATTTTAAACAGTCTTCGTAAACTTGAAGAGCTGTAACGGACAATCAGCATCTGCAGGGCTGCTGTGCTCCGGAACTTCCAGCGGGCAGGACAGCTGTAGTGTCTGCTGTGATTGTTTGCGTCAACAGGTATACAGTGTTGTTGATGGCAAGATTACTGATACCAATAGAGTTTGCTGCGATCAGTTCCGCAAATGGGCCAGCAACTACGAAGCTAAGCTAACCGATTACTGACACAGAAGACAGCCGAGCGTGACACGTCGTTTTACCTGGCGAGCGGGCTGCACAGAATATCATCATTAACCAGTATGTTGTTTTACGCACCATAGCAAATACCATGCCCACGTACAGTCAGTTCCATATTCACGATTGAACTGTATCAACTACCTCTGCCTGCCAGTGCTTGGATGCTGCTGCATATACGACTCCAACAGATGTGTAAATGATCTGCATGTAGCGCTATGCCAAGGCCCAGAGGCAGCAGAGGCCGTGTGCATGGTTCCTGGCTCCTTGCTCTTGTTCTGCTGGGACACCTATCTAACTGCCACGCCCAGCTGAGCAAACCAGTTGCAAGTGATGAGCACTGGCAGTCACAGGGCAACAAATTTCTGAGCAGAAAGGCGACGAACGATAGGCCTGACGCAGAACAAGAGTGAGTAGATTGCATCTGCCCTCGTCAACAAACTGCAGAGCGACTCCAGCAGCAGTGGTCAATCAGCTGCATGCGCCTGGGGGACAATGCAAGGCTTGTACGATAATTGAATTCAGCTGCAGTACCTCCTGGGAATCTGGCTATTGTTCACAGCAGGCTCACTGTCATAGCATGGTACAGCAAGTAGTTGCTTACACAAAATGCATTTCTTCTATTATCTGTGCCTGCACAGTAGGCAACAGTCCTATTCATAGTTTGCTGCGTATCCCTGTCTTCACCAGCCAGCTTCCCCCTTCCCACCCACAGCAGCATGACTTCCTACAAGTTGCCTGCTTTGTGGCCTCCTGTACTGCAGGTTTGATGATATTGTTGGTGATCAGATCTGCCCCTTGGATGTTGAACTCAAATGGATGACTGAAATCTCATCCAGCATATATGCTACTCCCCTCATCACTGATCTGTACGCCGACGGCCGCAAAGATATCATTGTTCCAGGGTTTGTGCATTACACTGAGGTTTTGGAGGGTCCTGATGGCGCCAAAGCTCTGGGCTGGCCTGGATTTCACAGGTCAACTGTGCACTCATCGCCCCTACTGTATGATATAGACTCTGATGGGATCAGAGATATTGTGGTGGCGACTTATGATGGAGGTATTGTGTTTTTCAGGGACAATGTGAGTGGCCGGATCAAGGCAACAACAGGCGGAGACGATATCTCACCTCTGGGCAGCTGTCTGTCACAGCGCTCTGCAGCTGGCCGTACTGTGTATGCGAGTGGCTGTGGTTGGATCAACAGACAGACAAGTTGTGTGCGGTCCATTCAAGTGGCATTGCTTGGATGCTGGCTTATCTCAGGGACCCTATTTCTGCTGCTGGTGCATCGTGCTGCAGGGTGAGCAGCTGCCCCAGAGGCTCACTGTACCCCGCCTGCGTGTGCGCAAGAACTGGTACGTGGGGCTAAATCCTGACCCCGTGGACCATTCACACCCGGATGTCGGGAAGGGCTTGGGCGCAGACAACCCATATGAGAAAGCGGTGCATGGGGGCAAGAAACACGAGCAGCTCAAGCAGCAGCAGCAGCAAGGGGTATGGACCTCACCTGCTGCTGCAGTGCCTGCAACAGCAGCTGGTGGCATGCACCAGCAGCAGCAACAGCATGATGCTGCATCACAGATACCGCAGCAGCAGCAACCTCAGCAACAGCAGCAGCAGCAGCAGCCATCGACCCATGTCACGGCCTCGGTCAGTTCTCAGTCTCCCCAGCAGCAACAGCAGCAGCAGCAGGCTGTTGGGTCACCTCCCTTAGCTGCGGCAGATCAAGCTGCTGTGCTCAAATTCAGGCAGCACCTGAGGGACTACGCCAAGGAGTTTGGACAGGTGACTCCACTTGAGATGATCTCATCCATATGCAGCGCGTCCAGGTGGCAATACCTCAATCAAACCCATCACTGCAGGAACACACAATCTGACAACATGCTCGCTGTGCAGTTGATGACTGCAATTGTAGCATACAACTTACTCAGGTCAATGGCACTGCATCCTGCAAGAGGTGTAGACAGTGTAGCAGTCAGCGGCTCCAGTCATAGCCTCACTTCACTGCTGCCTGTGCAAGGTGTGTGCTGTTTCCGTGTCATTGCGCTGCAGGCTGCTGCTGATGACATGCTGGCCAAGGTGAAGGACACAAACAGGGCAATGTATGATGCCATCACAGAGCAACTGGCAAAAGAAGAGGAGCTGGAGCGGCTTGTAGGCAGCTTTGGAACCGCAGGAAACCACCAGCAGCAGCAGCAGCAACAGCCACAGCCAGGGACAGCAGCAGGTGTAGCACATGCTCGCAGGCGACTTCTGTCAGCAGATGATGACCACAGTGTGTTTGACAGCAGCAGCAGCACCACCACCACTGATGATCGTGTTGTGGGACCTGTCCCCAGCCGGCAGCTGATGCAGCATGCTGGTGCTGATGCTGGTGTGACTGGTGTGCCGGGAAACCCTGAAAGTGCTTCTTCTGGTGGCGCTGGTGGTGGTGTTGCTGCTAGTGCTGGCGGTTCCCAGAAAGCTGGTGTTGAGTCAGACCCCGACCACACACCCCTCACTCAGGAAGCATTGGAAAGCTTCCAGATCTTTAAGGATACAGGCGGCGTTGCTGGTGCAGGCGGTGGAGCTGCAGGAGCAGCACAAGGAGACGCGCAACAGCCGCTAAAGCAGCAGCAGTGGGGTGGTGGTTTTACAGAACCTGAGGATGCAGTTGGAGTTAATGCTGGTGGTCATGAGGGTGAGACTGTCGCAGTCGCTTGACTGCACGTGTGCACTGTATTGTTGCAGCCATCAGCTTTACACTATCTCTAGTTAAGAAGTTTTCAGGGTCCTCACACTGTTCTGCCCAGTAACAGAGTTACACAGGGCATCTAAGGTGTGGTCAGGATGCAGGGCATCTGCTCACAAGCACTTATCATCATCAACCGCATCCATGTTCTGTGATGCAACCGTGAGCAGCAAACCGCCACCTTTTGGGTCTTGTTGTTATAGGCCAATCTGCAGTCATGTCTTTACCCTGTCTCCTCTTGCACCCAGGTGTTTCAACAGCAGAAGATGAAGCTGAGCAACAGCAGGATCTGTTGTACCAGTACCACTACATGGATGACAATGCGCTTGCACACGAGTATGATGAGTTTGGAGACAGGGTGGGGAATGAGAATGCTGCTGCTGCTGGTGATGAGGGGATTGGGGGTAAGCAGAAACCGCAGCAGCAGGCGGCTGGCAATGCTCAGGGTCTGCATGACTTGGGTGATGATGGATATGGTGGTGACAACAGGTGGAGGGATGACACGTGGGATGATGAGATGTTCAGACAGGTGAGCGGCAAGGCAACCTGCGCTGGCTGTCCGCAATCTGGACTCTGGACATTCATGTTCAGCCAGCAGGAGCACTTCACTCGTTGCCGCAGATGCTGTAGGCTTTTATCTACGGCCTGACCTTGGGGTTTGCTGAGTCCTACACCCTGACCTTGTTCTCTCGGACTGCACCTGGGTGGCAGCATGACAACTTGCAAACCCCTGTTGCCGATAACAGTCAGCAACCTCTGTTGGTGAGGCTGCTTGCCTTGTGTGCCGCAGGCTGCCCATGCTGTTGATGCTGAGCACGTGTACATTGACGCACACATCCTTTCAACGCCTGCCATCGCTGACATTGATGCTGATGGCCATGATGAGCTGGTTGTTGCTGTCAGCTATTTCTACGACAGTGAGTACTACCAGGAATCCACTCATGCACATGAGCTCAAGGGGGTTGACAGAGACAAGTATGTAGCAGGTGCGTGCCATGTAGTAAGGGTAAGTTGACTAAGATTCGCCTTCCAACTTTGCAGTGGTCTTTCATATGATCAGATCCTCATCTTTATGCTGCATGACTGGATGCCAGTGACAGAAGTACAAAGCGCACTGTTGTGCAAAGCCCACTGTTTGCTCACTGGCAGGACACAAGTGTACATAACTTCAGTGGTCAGGTGCGTGTTTGTCATTGCGCACTTGCCAATGCATGCCCTGCAGCTGAGTAGCTGGTGTGTTATCAGCTGTTCTGACTATTTCACACGCTCGATAGACCCATTGCAGATGGTGCACCTGATAACTGTTTGTCAGCACACTTGTGCATGCATCTCATGGTCACTTCTGCACAACGTCCTGGTAATGATGATCAGCAGAGAATTGCGCAAGGGCTCTGAGGGCATGACCTCGCTTGCGTGAGAGGCACCCATCACCTGATGCATAACCACTGCTGTGCGTGACTGAACCAGGACGTTTGTGCTGAGCCTGACACCCATGTCAGCCACATTCACATGTGAATGTACAGCATGCTCCTTGTTGTAGGCATGTGCCACAAAGAGTGCAAGCAGTGCGACTCTGGCTCCGACACTCTGACACTGCTGCTTGTTGATGTGATCAGGTGGCATTGTTGTGTTTGACCTGCGCACCAAGCTTGTGAAGTGGCAGCAGCATCTGGACCTCACAACAGCAACAACAAAATTCACGGCGCACATGTTCAGCGCTCCAACACTGGCTGACATTGATGTGTGTGGAAAGATGGAGATCATTGTTGGCACAAGTGTGGGCTTTGTGTATGTGCTCAATCACAAGGTGAGGGATGGCCTGGCAGCGTGCCTAACACCTGACACCTGATTCATCTCACAGCAAGCAGCGTAAATTGTCGAGTCCCTTTTGCTTGTGTGCACACTTGGATGCTGGGCAGGTGGCTACGTTCCTGGGTTGCCGGCTGTCGAGGCTTGTGTGACTGCTAATGGCTGTCACATGAACCAGCTGCCACAGCTGTGTGTTTTCTTCCACTCCTTGCGGTCCGGTGGCGCTGATCATGCTTAGAAATCTTGCACTGTTGAGCCTGATATCTTCATGACAGCTCCAATTCTTGTGGGGTATGTTGCAGGGTGAATCACGGCCGGGGTGGCCTGTTCAGATGGGTGAGGTGCAGGGCCAGGTACTGGTTGCTGACCTCAATGCAGATGGCAATCTGGAGATATTCTCAGGTGAGAGGCATGACAATGGACCAGCCTGCACGGCAGTGTGAGTGTCCACATCTCCAGTGGGACAAATGCTTCATGTGGTGGGGCTGCCAACACCAATGGATTTGAGCATTATCTCAAATGTAGTACGTTAGACACCAGCCAGCCAGGTGTGTCTGTGGCCAGATGGTGGAGTCTGCGTCTCAATGGTCTGATTGCCATGGCCAGTAAGGTGCTTGCTGGTGGTGGCGCTGGCCCGCGGCTCTCCTGCAGGTGACATGCTGGGCAACATTGCACTGCTTGACATCAATGGGAAGGAGATCTGGGAGCAGCATGTCAAGAGCGCTGTCACACAGGTCAGGGCAGTGCTCAGGAAGTAGCACTCTGAAACTCAAAGAAACTTTTGTCATTTCCAGCCAAGGCTCATGCTCTCCCTGTGTGTATGGGGGTATGTGGAGAGGCATAAAGCGGGTTCATCTCACTGGCAAGTCCCACAGGGCTTCCTTCAAACACTGGTCATTGTTTGCGTCTGTCTACAGAATGCCGTCGCCGGCGACATAGATGCTGATGGTCTGCTCGAGATTGTGTTCGGTACGGCTGATGGCCGGGTGCATGCCCTGCGTGGCACAGATGGCAACAGCATCACCAATTTCCCTTTCCAGACTGGCGGCCGCATCAATGCACCGCCAACAATCACTCATCTGAAGAAGGGGTCAACGCATCAGCATGTGCTCATCATGTCCTTTGATGGGTTCCTTTACCTTATTGATGGCAAGGACGGGTGCGCACACACAGTGGACATTGGCGAGTCGAGCTATTCTGCTGTGCTTGCTGATGACCTCTGTGGGGATGGCAGGATGGAGTTGCTGGCCTCCACAATGAATGGCAATGTATATATGCTGCAAACGACGTCTCCGTACCATCCTGCCAAGACCTGGTCTGCACAGGTGCGGTTGTCTTGGGGTTTTTCTCTATGTCTGTCTCCTGTCAGGGCCAATGTATGACTGGCAGCTGCACAAGATGTTGCACAAAACCGTGGCAGCCCTACCACACACTCCATGCCATGTACTGATGAAAGCAGGCTGTGTTTGCAGTGATTGCACACGGGCCATCTGCCAGTGCCATGATTGGCAGCATAGAGCCTACTACAGTGCTGCCATTATGGCACCAAACAAACTAATCGTATCCTCCCGGCTTGCATTGTCATTTCTCGCTTGCCTTGCGCTTTGCACATTATGCAAGCAAGCCTGAACAGCCGTTAGGTGTGTGGTATGTCTGTGGTGCCAGCACTATGGCAGATGATGTCATGGCTGTGCTTACGTGTGTATGCTGCTGCAGATACAGGGTGTGAATGGGATGGTGTCTCGCTGGGGCTACTTTGGACTAGTGGCGACTCCTGACGGCAGACAGTTGAGGGATGTGGCAGGGCAGCAGCTGCAGGTGGGAATCTCTGAGCTGTGGAAATGCACTTCCAATGACAGGCTGTAGAAGAGTGTCCTGCCCTCGCATGTAGGTGGCAGCTGCACACAGTGTACAGCCATTGGGCGACCAAGACACATCTGCAGCTTGCCGTGCGGTGCAGGCTGCTGCAAAGCACAATCAAGTTGAAAAGGTTGATTGACCATTCCTGGGCGCTTGCAACCCTCCTTTTGATGCTGTTGCCTGCTGGTAATGTTGCCTGATGCTGCTGCACAGGTGCAAGTGGAGTTGTGGGATCAGCGCACTGTCCTTGAACACGGAGTTCCCATAGATAACCCGGCCAGGGGCCCTTACAACGTCACTGTCATGCTCAAAGGCGTTGGGGTAGCAGAAATGAATGCAGGCCCTCAACCAGTCATAGGAGTTTCTGATGTTCTCGACAAGCCAGGGAAAACAGTCATAGAGGTACCTTGCCCCAGGTCACGAACAACAGCAGCAGTGAGCTTGGACCTGATCACCAAGCATGGGCTCCACTACCAAGACGAGTTTGTGCTGAGCTTTCACATGCATTTCCATAAGCTTCTCAAGTGGTTGATCGCTTTGCCTCTTCTGGCTATGGCCGCTGTGGCAGTGATTGTTGGGCAGTCTATGGGCTTTGATGCGGGCCGATCATACCATCTTGGGTGATGAATCGTGAATTTTATTACATGTACATTGCGGTGGACCTAACCGTGCGGTCGTATGTGACTTGACTCTTCATATACTGATCAGTCGCTCGAGAAAGGACTTACTCTATCACTTCGCGCAGGCATACTGAGCTCCATTGATTGACAGCAATGCTCAAGCCGTACGCGTATGTACAGGTATGCAGGTCGAAAATCACGGGACCCTGCATACAGGTGAGCTGTATTCACTCCACAAGCACTTTGGAAGTTGCGGGCCACTGTTTGTCCACGTGACTTGCAGGGATGTCCCGTACCGTGGTCCGCCTTGTCACAGATACATGGTACCAGAGACAGTGTATGTCACGGCAGCGCATCGGCAGCGCAACAGTTAACTTCACCATCTTACTCAAAGTTGCTGCGTGCTGGAAACTTTGCGTTTATTACAGCGTTCTGGGACTGGTTGCCAGAATTATGAGACGCGTACGCGTGTTGTAACACCAAGGTCACACTCTAAGCCAGCACGCCACGCGGGACGTGTGTTAGCTGCTGGGGTCGTACATTCCTGTATTGTTGCAACAAAGTATGTTGCCAAAAGTTCAACATGGACATATGGACGTAGATGGCACGGAGGACTCTTCCAAGGTCGAGGTGATTATAAGCCATGCTGCGAGTACCAAGGACAAACTGGATCAAAAGTAATGGAGTAAATGCATGTTTGCTACGCGATGTTCACCGCTGCCGGAGAGATTTTGCAAAAAGGCGGTACAGTTCAGCGGTCTCCTTTACTGCAAACTGTTGCGCGTCTGCATGCAGGACGTAGAAGCTCTTCAACTCAACCATCCAAGTAAACAGGGTTTGATGCGGCATTAACCTGCCTGCATCAGTATGCGGGAATGCTCAAGGACTTTACTGCTGCTGACCACGGCATGCTTGCTGAACGTCCTCGCCGCTACGCGACAGATTGAACGAACTACGCAAACGTCTAGCAATGGTTTTCAGGCACCTCAGCAGCTGATACCATGTCAGCTGGAGCTTCAGCTTGTCGTATGCGGCATCTCGGCGCGCTTACAGACAGCGCAGCAACGCAACCTGCAGCAGCAGTGCTGTCATGAATGGGACTATCGCAAGCCAGCCATACCAACAGCTGATCCAGAGTTTCCAGCTACCACGTCAGAGGACAGCATCCCAGCCAATGACAGCAGCAGCAGCAACAGCAGTGGTTTCGCATCGCCCCTAGGAGCCGCAGCAGGTGTAGTAGAGGCGGTAGTCAGCGATGTGGAGCAGTGGGTTGTGGAGAAGGCTTCAGCTCTTGCTGGCTTGAATAATGTTGATGAGGCATCAAGAGCCTTAAGGCCAGACCTCGACCCCTACGGACCCTTGAACCACATCCAGCCAAACTTCTACTATGGCACTTGCACTCGGCCTGCTGCGGTCATTGTGCCCGTCTTCCCAGCAGACAACAAGAGCATTCAGCTCAATAAGCAGACTGTCCCTCAGCGACTCAGCAAGACTGTTATTCAGAAAACCAAGGCCTTGGCCATCAGCAACCTGCGATCAGTCAACTTTGCTGGGTATAGCTCCCTTGCTCATGGCATGAATGACAAGGAGTCTGCTAAAGTGCAGGCTACATACAAAGCCCTGCGTGTGGTGGATAGGCACAGCAGTTTTGTGCACCCAGGAGGCATTGTTGGCCCAGCAGAACTTGCCCTGATGAAAGAGCGTCTGGCTGAGAACTCAGCGCTGCAGAAGCTGGCGCTCAATTCACTGCTGACGGGGTCCATGGTGCCACCTAAGCAGTTTTCGTCCACATACTGGATGCAACGGGACACTCCCTTGAACTACCAGGGCCCCTACCCCATGCACACATTCACTGCCAGGTACAGCAAGGACCTGCAGGCAGCCGGCCACAGACCAGACTCAGCTGCCAGATGATCAGACACAGCACTAGCAGCAGCAGTAACATGGTAGATGAAAGTATTGCTGTGGTTTGGCATGACCTGAATCATAATTGAGAAGTTGTTCCGTCGGCCAATTATAATCCCCCATTCAGTACATGCCCAATACAGCTCATGCCTCTACTGTGCATCATAGACATCTTGAACTGGCTGTCAATGTTGACAACTGTCTGCAAACGCCAATGCAAGCTCTTGACTTCTGTTGTGCTGTGCTGGCTTCCAGGTACAATGGCTTCAGTCTGGAAAGTATCAAGGACTGTCCCAAGAACCTGCCCAGGGGTGTACCAGCTGGCCAGTGTGCTCACATTGCTCTTGTTGAGCTTGATGCCCGACAGGCATATAAGCAGGCAGTTGCCTTCTGGGCAACAGGCAACTACAGATATGCCCAGAATACACTGAAGATCATTGACGCCTGGTCAACCACCAACACGGTGAGCTGATGCCCAGGGCAATTCATGCTGGCTCATCCAGCTTACCCATGAACATCAACAGCTTGGCTTAATCGACACTTGCTGTGTTGCTGGTGCTGAGGCAACAGCAGATGACAATGACAAGATGACAAATGTATGCCAGCGATAATACAGTGCAGGATGCTGAAACCACCCAAAGCAATGCTTGCAGCAATAGCTGTTGATGATAAGCACTGTTGTTTCCTGTCACAGTCAATGCATTGCTGCTGCTGTGCGTATGTCTCTGCCCTTGCAGAAGTTTGGTCTTGCCTGGGAGAATGGTCCCCTGGAAGCCGGCTGGAGTGTGGCGTCATTCGCTCGGGCACTAGAGCTGCTGAGAGGGCGAGTCGGTGGTTGGGATGAGTCATACAGAAAGTTCAAGGGCTGGGCTGACCGACTGCTGATGCCGCTGATGGATGAATACTGGAAAAACACTCAAAATGCCGTTAGGCAGGGACAGCTGAACCTGTTCGGCAACTGGCACAGTACAATAGCAGGTATGTGCTGGCTGAGGGATGGTAGGATACCAGCAGGAACTTTAACGGCTCTGTGCAGTGTCAATGTAGTCATTGTGCCACAGCAGCTGCTCTGTTGCATCAACTGACAGCTCACTGCCTTTGTATATGGACGAGATTTGCCCTCGACAAGTGTCAGTGGGACTGCTGCTGCTTGCTGTTGCTCAGAGGCGTGGATGGCGATGGGAGTTTTGGCTAATGACCGTACTAGATACAATAAAGCAGTGGAGCTGTATCATGCTACAATGAAGGACTACTTCAAGTGGGGCAAGGGGCAGCATCAGCAAACTGCTGGTGGCTGGAGGTCTGTTGGAGAGGCATCTGAAACACTCAGGGATATCTATCACACACAATTTGCTCTTGGGGGAATGCTGCAAGTGGCAGAAATGGCATGGCAGCAGGTGAGGGTTGTTTGGTAAACTTGGCAATTGCATCATTGTGACATAGCTCTGCTGAGTAACATCTGAGCATGCCAAGAGCAGCCGCTGTACCGTACTGCCACGAATGGTTCTATAATTAATTAATTCCAAGGAGGCTTTGTAGAACTCCTGGGAATACCCAGGAGAACTCAGTAATTAATTGCACCCCGTGAACGCCCTATGCTAAACCCTAGCATGCCCAAAAACAGCTGTTTTAAGGCGTTTTACGTGGTTTTGATACTGTACACATATTATAAACACAGTATGAAGTATATCTGAGGCAGTAAAGCCGCAGAGGATGCCCTATGATAAATAGTGTTGCAGTAGAACTGCAGAAATAACAGTGAATATCGAGTTGGTAGGAAATGTAGAAAACCCCTGGGGGGTCCGTAGAACTTTCAGGAGGTAAATAGAACTTGTTAATTAATTATTTTTCAGGATTTGGTAGAGCCATTCGTGGCAGTACGGTACCTCAACCAACTTGCATAGTGACTGTTTGCTGGCATGGGTCCTCTGGGCCAAGGCTGGAGTTGCAGAGCCCAGTTGCATCAGAGCACAACTGCTTGCCTTATGTGCAAGCAATCCGCTGCCTCAGCAAGTGTCAAATGAGTACCGTCCACAGGTGAGTAAGAGGTATGTTATAAGCTTTGTATAAATGCCATCACACCTGTAGACATGAAGGGACCCTTCAAGGACGCACAACATTAGGTGCCACCTGCTGTCTGCCTTCTTTGCAGGATGATGACTTGTACAGCAGCAACGACTATGCCCTGGCTGCCGCGCTTGAACTGCACGCTAAAATCATTCTGGCGGGTGACAATGACGAGTCAAAGCTGCCGCATGGGTTCAGGCTGCAGAAGTCAATGCCACCTCCACCCAAGGGTTGCAGGTGGAGGTTTGACTACCAGAAACAGCTCTGGACCGCAGTGAACTCGTCATCTGGAAAATGGGTGTCAGATCTGAGGAATGGTGTCAAATATCTTGTGGGCATCAAGTTCTTGCCAACCGGTTGGGAGCTGGGGTACAACCACTATGTCGGTCGCCTGGGGTTGAAGATGCCTCAAACCCAGGCGCTGATCAGGCAACACTATGTGGACTGGTATGAGATGCACTTTGGATTGGGTACTATCAGTCATGCCAACACCGCAGCTCTGCTTTGGAGAAATGGCCTCAAACAGGCCACAGTATGTGCCAAAGAACATGAGATGGGTGTCAGATCTGGGCATCAGTTGGAGCCCTACACGCCCTACCTGTCCATGTTTCACCTTTGAATGTCGGGTCTGGAGCCATTACAAGCCTGGATCTACTCTATTGTGGCATGAATGCCCCCATCTCCCTGTGGCATGCCATGCTGGGCCAGCAGATGACGGAGCTAGTCCTTCATTGGAGGAAGTAAATTTTTTTGTCCAGAAACCACATACTCACATGGTTTAGAACCACATGCGTGACCGCATCATCTTATGGGTTGCACTTTCTCGAAGCTGTACCCTGGCCTAACCAATAAATTTGCCTGCATTGATGCCTCTGATATGCAGTACAATCACATCCAGCCCAAGCCGGGGATTGCTCGGTCTACTACAACAACGCTGGCCCCCTATGCTGCAGTCTGCCTCATGGCATGCAGCTGTCAGAATGTTACTTCTTGTGCAATGCATGGCTGAAGGAACCCCGTATGTCTGAATATTATGATTGTTCAGCAGCAGTGTTGTTTGTGCCTTTGTCAATGTGCCGCTTTGCACACAAAGCAGCATGCATTGTCTGTAGTGATACTGATTCTAGATACGCGACGTTCATCAGCATATCAGCACAGCTTATTGCCTAGGCTCTTGTTGGGTCCTGCTCCACATGTCTGTTTAGGGCTTAGTACCAGGCAATTGATTTTGGGGACATCATACATACACACTCGTCTCATAGTGCATCACAGTTATCCGGGATAGTTGGGCATTCTGCATGACACTCGTGCATTTCCAGTGGTAGCTTGAACTGCCTTACTTTGTCACACTTGGAGTAAAGCTCCTTTGGCTCCTTCAGCAAGAGTACAACACTGATGCTGCAAACCATGCAGGCTGCAGTCAGCCTGCCGAGAACTGTTCCTGGCACCATGCAGTGCAGGGAGAGACTCACTCAATAAGCCTGGACCAGTGCCCTGGGCACCCTACAGTGGAGACAACAGATATGGGTCTGCTGGCGTCTGCTGGACCAGTATCTCAAAGCATCTGCAGCGGCCATTTCGGATGTTTGCTGACTGCTGCAATGATATTGGAGGTCTTGTTTGCAATGTTTGCTGAGTGATGACTGGTCTTGTGATGCATGGCATGGAGGGTGATGAGTGACCTCAGGGAGTCAACTTCGCACAGCACTTGCCATCAAAGTAGATACATGCATGGGAAACATGTACTACATTGTCAATTTGGGGGATGCACCAAGCATTTTTGCAAGCTGTCAGGCAGCTGTGGGACAGATGCACAGGGTAGCTGTAGATGCATTGTGTAGGTAGCTGCATATCATGGGAGATATCTTTGGTGCATCATACTTCAGCGAGCTTGTTTGCAGCATGGTGCACAATTTCATCAACAGTGTGGGGTGATCTGCTCAATGACGCAGGGGGGGAGGGGGAGGGGGGCAATGCACCCCTGGTCGGACTCTTTTAGCATGAAGTGTTACAGTCAGTTGATGCCAGTTTGTGTTGTGTATCTTCAGCTGCCAGGTAGTCTTGGGTACTGATGGATGGGTGAGACAGGGTAAGGGGTAGGTCGAGGAACAGAATTTGCTGCTTGTTTTGCCATTACAGAGCAGTGCTAGGGAACTCAACTCACCGTGCTTGATGATCTTTGCTTTGCCATCAAGCACTGCACATCTGAGCTGTAACTTGCCATTATCTTGGGTGCAGGTTCTGGGCTGTTTTGTGATGCCACAAGTACATTGTTAAGTGATGGTTACTCAGCATCTTGCAGGCTGTGCTGTTGATGTGGCAAGATGTGGCTGCAGTATGATTCTGCCATATTGTGATTGAATCAACATGTTGTAGAATGCAATGGATGCTTAATGGCATGTTATCAATGCCAAAATTGAATTTTGTGTTCAAGTTGTAATAGGGATCGAGTCAGTGTAGTTGGGGTACTTGCAGCAGCTGCACTGGGGGTCTTTTTCTATATCTGTTGTTCTGGAGGAGTTCTAGAGGATTCATGCTGTGAATCTAGGACTCCAACAGCATTTGGAGCTGACTTGCTATACCGGTGCGCTTTCACACCTGCATCAGTTCAAATTCCCAAACCGAAGGCTGCCTCATCCGATGAGGCAGCCAGTAACATTTTTGTTGCTCTAAGAGCATGTAAGACTTACATGTATGTTGCAGCGTGGAAGACTTACATGTATGTTGGTGGTAGGACATGTGTGTAAAAGAAATCGAGCCATGCAGCAAGTAGCATCTCAGCTGTGACAAATGCGCTGACATGTGTTGGGGGCACCACCCTGGTATGTACAGACTTGCACTGAAAGAATATTTGACTTTGCGTCAACAAGCGGAATGAAAGCATCAAGTCACCTTGCTGCGGCACTGCCAGTGACTCTGTATCATGAGCACCTGCCAGTGCAGTTTTCAGTACGTCTTGGAGACAGGACCCAAGCTGATGGCTGTATGATACATCAACCGTTGCATACGGTACTGTGACAGTATGCAGCAAAATTGCATCATATGCACAGTTTTGACTAAACTGCTTATAATACTTCTGAGCAGTTGCTACAGCCATCAGTCCCAGAGGCATTTTACTTACCAGTGACTACCATGTGTGCCACCTTATCTGTCATGTCATGTAAGGTGTTTTCAGACAGTAGTAAAGTATACAATAAACGACCTCACTTGAGTTTGCTTGAGCGCTTCCTGTTGCCAGCTCTTCCAGAATGCTGCCCAGTTGGTGTCCATCCTCCAAGGCTCACATGCATGCAATGCAAGGCGATTAGTTCACGAACAGTCATAATGAACTAGCAACATGTCACGCTAACCTTGGTCTCGCCGTTGGACCGCTATATACTAAGCTGCGCTAGTCACTGCTGCCATCCGCCATCACAAATCACCTGGCAAAACCAATTGTAGCGTCAGCACGGCGTATAGGTGATCATCGTATAGTCTAACATGGTCATGAGGTTGAGCACAGCTACCGGCGATAGGTCCAGCATCATCGGCACCGCGCTCTTGACTTGGGCGCACTCTGTAAACCGCGCTTGAGACATCACCTGGCTGTTGGACTGCAACATTGGGTTAAGAGTGTGGTCTAGCTAGAGCATCTATGATATGAAACATGATGGAATGCTAAAATGAATACAAAAAGGCACCCATGCTTAGCACAGGTACCCATGCCTGCCCCAGACCATATGGTCTAAATCATAAGTTCTTCTCCAGTCATCCCCACTGGCAGGCAGTTCGCTGACATCCCCAGGCAGCATCAGACAGCAGGCAGGCACTATTGTATCGTGTGTAATTGCAGAAGTACATCATGTGTTACAGAGTACTAATAGTATTGCATGATCATGTCTGGAGCATGATGTGTACCTGATCATAGAGACCCTGCACTCACTGAGCAGCTGGTATGGTATTTGATGCTTCTGAGAATAAAGGACAACGGCGTCACCTCCAAATTGTTGATTCTGGCGGATTGATTCGTCATATTCAGTCCTGCTGACAATGCAGGCAGTGGCACCTTGCATTGAAACCGGCAAAAGTGAATGCCTAAGTCATCGCCTCATGTAAATAACCACATTTCTGCGCCTATTGATGGGATCAACAGCTAGGCCATGGCCAGACGAGTAACGCGTGCACGGGGACGGTCGTCTGACACGGCGTAACAGCTTCTGCCTGGGTCAGCTGCCATCAATGGTGACATTCAACTGCATCTGGCTGCCCGCGTAAATACAGGTGACATCGCAGTGTCCATTCGCTGTTCAGGTCTATCGCGCCACTGCATACACCGCTGGCTGGCCGCAGACTGTATGCTCTAAGCTGCCATTATACAAGGCTATGGAATTATAGCCCTTATGTACAACTGATAGCGCGCTTACACCTTCAGCATGCATCGGCCGTTGCGAGCAGCAGTACTGCTCGTCTTGGCGTGCTCTGTGGCGCAAGGATTCAGAACATCATCAGCGTCTGAACCTCGAATAAATAATACAGATTCTACTGTTGCAGACAAGCTGGTGTGTGCTGAAGAACTCGAACTGGTTCTTTGCGGCCTACCCGCGTCCTTTCAGCAGGCTGCAGATCATCTCATACGGGATGCATGCTGCACAGCAACCGACGCCATTTACAGTAGGAGTAGTTCAAGCAAGCACTATGCAGGCGTAAGGGCTCCAAGTCAGCAGTCAAGCAAACACATGCGGGTCAGCAACAGCAGTGTGACAAGCAGCTCGCCGCAACAGCTTCATTCACCAGCAACAAAAGTGGCAGTCCGTGCGACAGCAAGAAACGCAAATTTAATAGCCCATAAGGTGTCTGAAAGAGCAGCAGGAGTCAGTGGAACACAAGGAGCAGAGGAGACGACAAAGGCCCTGCGGCCAGATCTGGATCCCCAGGGCCCACTCATTGAATTGAAGCCAACGTACTACTATGGGACATGCACACGCATGCAAGAGGCCAGCATTCCCACGTTCTCGAGTAGCCCAAACAACATAGAGATTAAGCAGCAGATAGTCCCGCAGAGGCTCAGCAAGCCAGTGATACGACGCACCAAGACCTACGCAATTAACCACCTCCGCTCCACCAATTTCAGGGGCTATGGCAGATTAGCACAGAACTTGACTGCTGAAGACTCCCTCAAAGTACAAAAATCATATTACGAGCTCAGAGCAGTCAACCCAGTCAGCGGCTTTGTGCACCCTGGCTGTGTGGTTGGACCCGCTGAGCTGGCGCTGATGAAGGAGCGCCTAGCTGACGATGCGGCCCTGCAAGATCTGGCTTTAAAGTCCCTGCTCACCGGGTCTGGGGTTCCTCCTAAATTTGTGCGCCAGTGGGTGGGGACTCAGCTGTACAACTGGTCAGTGCCCACAGACACACCTCTCAAGTATGATGGACCATTTCCCATGCAGTCAGTCGACACAAAGTGAGTTGTTGGGCTGCACACGTCACGCCAGGTCTTCTTCATTGGTATTCTAACAGTAGTGTGTCATCTGTGGACATGCCATGTCTGCAGCAATGCAGCTGCATCTGCTGTGCAGTAAATGGCTTTTACTGGGAGTTGTTGGCCGCATTCTCAGCTGGCAGTCCTGCATATGTGGGTCTGATTGACAACGGGCAGCATTCTGTGTCTATCATGTCAATATAACGATAGCAACTTATTTCTGGCTCAATATTGCTGCACCGGCTGCAGGTACAATGGCATTACAGCAAATTTGAGTGAGTGTCCTGACAACTACCCAGCAGGGGCACCACGTGATGCTTGTGGTCACATTGCCTTGGTGGAGTTGGATGCCCAGCAGGCATACAAGCAATCAATAGCTTACTGGGCCACAGGAAATGTGGAATATGCCAAGACAGCATTAGATATCATAGAAGCTTGGGCAAGTGACAACAAGGTGAGATCAGGTGTCCACACCGGGTGGAAGTACTCACATGTAACATGCAGTCAGAATAGGCTTGGCTCTGTAGTGAGTGATAAATATATGCCTTGAACAACAGCTACCCATCTTTTATCCTACCATAAACCATGATCCTATGTACCTCTGCACAGCGCAGCAGCCAATGATGTATCCAGCAGCAGCTTCATCCCAAGCTCTGTGCTTCTACTGTCATCCTTGCACACATGCCCCTGCCCCTGCAGAAGTTTGGTCTTGCCTGGGAGAATGGTGCCCTTGAGGCCGGCTGGAGTGTGGCATCATTTGCTCGGGCACTAGAGCTGCTGAGAGGGAGGGTGGATGGGTGGGACCACACTTATGGCCTGTTCAAAAAGTGGGTGGACACCATACTGATGCCGGTAATGGACTATTATATCAATTCGACTGATACAGCAGTCAAGGGAGGCAAGGTCAATGTGTACGGAAACTGGCACAGCACAATAGCAGGTGAGAGAAGATTGGCCAGGCATGCATACTTTGCTGCACAGAACATGCCGTGGCTTCGTATCTTGGGCCAGTGCAGAACTCCGTTTTTCATAACAACTTTATTGATTGCTGTGGGGTGCTCACTATGAGGCCCCTGATCAGCAATTGGAATGTATTCTATAGTTTGCTGCGGTGATGAACATTCTGAATAGTCACTGGATATCTTTGGCGGCATTGAGGCAGCAGCATCCATATGCAATAGGTGCAGCACCAGTAGTCTTACTGGGCATGCAACTGTCTTGTGGTGGATCAAATGCAAGCACACCCTCACATTGGCTGGTGTCTCTCATCAACTGTATCATTCGTATCAACCGCAGAGGCCTGGATGACTGTGGGCATTCTGACAGACGACAAGCCGCGGTATGACAAGGCAGTTGGCTTGTACCATGCCACTATGCAAGACTATTTCAAGTGGGGTCGAGGGAAGTGGCGGGACTATTCTGGTGTTTTACGTGTTGTTGGGGAGGCCACAGAGACCATGAGGGACATCTACCACACCCAGTTTGGCATTGGAGGGCTCCTGCAAACAGCTGAGATGGCATGGCAGCAGGTGCGGGCCTTGAGTGCCTGTGGCGTCTCCCTCAGAGAGACATGGGCTGTGACAAGCCACAGGTCTCAGCAGCACACAGTTTGCTATGTGTGTGATGTACTTTGCAAGCTTGCCAGGGTCAGCTTTCCAGCAGCTGTCACACTTGGTGTTTGTCGACTGCAATGGTGAGACCATCAGTATTTATGCAGCTGGTAGACAGCTGGGCACTTTGGATCAATGCAACTCTGCTGCTTGCAGAACCACCAGCAGGGCTGTTGAATGCCACTGACACTTGGATGCAAGCTCGGCATTGTGTGACATGCATCTGCTGACTTGTCCAATGTTCACATCTCACTGGAGTTCCCATGGGTCTGCTGTGCAGGACGAGGACCTCTACAGCAGCTCCAAGTATGCACTTGCGGCAGCAATGGAGATGCACGCCAAAATTATATTGGCACACAATCACACTGCAAACACAGATGATGAGTCGGCGTTGCCTCCTGGTTTTAAGTTGGTGCGGTCGATGCCGCCAGCTCCGGCAAACAGCACTTGGAGGTTTGATATGCAAAAGCAGTTGTGGTCAGCGGTAGATAACAAGTCAGGTGCTTGGGTGTCAGATCTGAAGGACGGCGTGAAGTACATCGTGGGAAATGGGTACTTGCCCACAGGGTGGGAGCTTGGCTACAATCACTATGTTGGGCGATTGGGCATGAATATGCCGCAAACTACGGCGCTGATCCAGAGACACAACATTGATTGGTATACACTACATTTTGGTCTTGGAACTTTGAGTCATGCAAACACTGCAGCGCTGCTGTGGAGAGTTGGCCTCAGGAAGGCCAATGTGTGCAAGGGCAAGCAGAAGCAGCAGACATGAGAAAGGAAGGATGCATGAGGAGTAACTAATATCTGTAACCTATGCACTCACAACTTAACTTGCAAGCTGTGGGTGCCTTTCATTGATCTACTGGCGCCATTGAGAGTAGTACAGTTCACTGTTCCTGCACTGCCCACCATGCAAGTTTTCCCATATCAGCAGTAAACCTTAGTAGCATTGTGTTCAAAAGCCAGTCTTGTGGACAAGCGATGGCAGCTGCTGGTTTCCAACGTCTCGCCGACACATGCAGCATAACTTGCTGTTAACAGGTGGCAGGCAGCCTGCTGGTGAAATTGACCCAGTTCTGTGGGATAGGAGTGCTTTTGCTGCTGGCTGGGACGATGCATGTTGGTTCATCTGCTGTTGTGATATTTGGGGATCTTCGTTCCCCGTTGCCTGGCAGGTATGTCTGTGCACTGCAGCCATCAGCTGCTTTGCGCACTATACTGATGGTGAGCAGAGTGTGGGGGTAGGGGGTTGTGCATTAAGATTCGCTGTTGCACTGACTGCACCTAGGCTACTACAGGTGCATTTGGCCTGCAGAAACTTGGTTTTATCTATTCTGTGCAATCACCTTGATTGGATGTTTTGATGTGCTTTCAACTTGCATATTTCATGCAGACAGCTACATCTGCTAGGTGACATCCCTTGCATATGGAACTCTGGTGGGGTCCTTGCATATAATCTTGTTGAAAGCAGTTAGCAAATTGTTTGTGTATTTCTGCTGTGGCTGATTGATTGCAGCAGCTAAAGCCTACAACCTTGAAGAAGTCACAGGAACTTATGTGTTGAATATTACTTCGCACTGCATGCTCGTATGTCCAGCTCTTGCAGCTGCTGTTGTGAGTATTTGGTGTTGCCAGTGACATTCTACCAGACCGTCTAGTACTGCCATGACAGCAGCCCGTATGGCTTGGTCACCGTACTCGGAGAGGCTCTGCTATGCACTGCAAATGTTGCCCATCATGGCACGGTGCACCAAAAGTTTTGAACCTACCCTGATCCACTGGCAGTGCTGTTGGGTGCCGCTTTCGTTGTGCACAAAGCACAATGCCACTGCAGGCTTGGCAGGATTTGATATCTTTTCAGATCCAAGCTTTACAATGTGACTGACTTGGATACTCCCCTTGTGGCTCCTCAGCTGCATTAATTTGATCTAGACGAGATCAAGATCTCGTCGTGACGCTGAGCAACGATAGGATCCGATCGTCCCGGGCGGCAGGCAGCGCCGCAAGGACCCGAATTCGGGGGATATTTGAACATCATGCGAAGCACGCTGGAGCATTGTGATGGTGAGGTGAGTTAAATACATTTTTAGTACTTTTGCATTTGAATGCTTCTGGGGCAATTGCCTGTTGCAACATGTTGTCCTGTACAGGACTGGAAAATAGCATTTGACACTGTGGTTTTAGATAGTCCAGCAAAGTGCCGACTCGGCCGCGGGTTGACTAGAAAAGTACCGTAAAAGGGAAGCTTCCCCAGTCAAATAAACTACCCGTTACCCCACCTGGAAAGATGACTTCTTCGGCGCCATGCTGATCCACAATCTGCACACGGTCTAGACCGTCCTCCGAAGGCCACAGTACAGGACTTCAGCAGGCTGGGTGTGGTTGATGCCGCCCTCAGGGCACACCTGCAGGTGTTTGATGGCACCCTCAGCCTCGTGTCGCGAGGCGATCGCATGCTTTGCCAACTCGGATTAGAAAGGACTGCCGCAGTCCTGACGACACCACTGTACTACATTTAGTAATATACAACCTATACTGCACTATTGGCAATGATATGACACCTGTCGATTGCTAATGGGCAATCAGCATACAAGTCTGACCTAGGTGCGTCCTATGTAAGACAGATACCGTCAAACTTTAACTTGTCGGACGTCCACTTGTCGACGTGTCACTGATTAGTGACCAACACGCCATGACATGTACACATAAGCAAGGGCCACTGCCAGCAGATCATCTGCTGGCTGTGCCACAACGATGATGGCTGCTGGTGTTATATATCCTCATCTTGTCACACGTCGGAAGAGCTGCTCTGGTCGTGTGGCATAGGTAGAGAGCTGTGCGAGTAAGACAATGGAGCTTTTCATATATCAACCGATGCTGGCATAGCTTAACCGGTTGGTATGTGTGACACCGTGAGTATAACAGCAGTGCTGTGTGGCCAAGGTGGTTACGCGGCAGATACTGCGAGTGGCAGCCCAAGATGCCAGGGCGAAAGTTGATAACCGGACTATAGCTACTAGCTAGTAGCCCAAATCTGGGTCTTGAATTTCGAAAGAGCCTCTTATTGGCTTGCCAATGGGCAGAGCTGCTCATGCATGTCATCATGCATGATGCCGCATCATTGACAATCATATGTTCGAATTTGCACTTGAAAACGAGCCTGTTCAGTAACATGAAAATTCATGATATTGGCTTGCCAATTGGCTGAGTGACTCCTGCAATCTGATTTGGTAATACTACTTGTATTAGTAGTTACAAGTCTATCAGTAGAAACAAGTCATTTCAAAGGGTATTCATCCATAGGGAGACAAGTGATGGACTCACGGCATCAGCCTGATCCTGAGGATATAAGTGTGGCCATGCTGTAGTACAACGTTGTCCGTTAACGGACAAAAAAAAACAGCGGTGCGGCCTTGCTATGATCATTAGGCTACAGCATCGCCAGTGCCTGACTGCTAGCATCACGCTGCGGGACAAAAAATGAATGTGAGGCTCCATACACATGATCTACAGCTTTCATTATCATCACTGCACAAGGTTTCTCACAACCTTTGAGAGCCATAATTTACTCACTGATGATTAACTTATGACAGACTGCCGGGCAGTGACGTCACCTTCCTTTTAAGCTGAATATGTAGCCAATTTGGCCGAGTCACTGTGCTGTACTACTGTGGCACAGCAGGCAGGTGCTCGTCAGACACACAGGCCTCGCGTGCAACCGTGCAGTGACTTCCTGGCTAACATACACACTGAAAGTCTACCTCAGATACTACCTACCACCTCGAGCATAATAAGCATGGAATCACTGCAATACATCTACACCCAACAAGAAGTTGCCATCCATAACTGCATCAAACATGGCATCAGCGAGTCAGGCTCATCCACTTGGTCACACAAACAGTCTTCATAATGATCATAGATCAACAAGGCACCCGTGTGATAACAACTCCAACAGGGTTAGCAACCACGACAGCTCTCAGATCCTCAGCAGCAACCCAGCAGGATTGGGCATAACATTCAAGAAGTACAACAAATCCAGGATGGCTGCCTGTAGCATGATTTAGGAGGCCTGACAGCAACAAATAAAGACTGGCGCAAAGGCTGGGACAGTTCTGAACAATTGTACAAGGCAGCCTATTGAGGCGTCTGCTGAACAACATAGCTGCTTCTTTCAGCAGCACCTCGGAATCCTCACTGTAACATGTGAGTGCACAGGCACACAACAGACTATTTGATCCTCTGCAGTAAGGACAGCTGACACCACCTGCAAACAGCCTGACTGCAGGCTTCAGCACAGCGTTAGTCCCAGGAGCAAGCCGCACTGATCAAACAGTTCATTCACAAGGGCGCAATCACCACTCTGCTTGCAGATGATGCAGGCAGCAGTCAGTGCGGCTCAGTGTGCTAGGGGGGCATCAAGCCAGCGCTGTCAGCATCCTGCAACAAATTGACCACAATAGCAACATTGCATGAACCAGACCCTGACTTGGAACAATGTATGTTATGGCTGGGGCAACGCCACTGATAACTACAGACCATCAGGTCGGTAAACAGTTACTCATTGCTTGTACCTGGAGAAATGCATCCAGAGGCTGCCTGACATTCAAAGCAACATTGACCATCACCATATGCAGAGCAGGTGCAAGTGAAAGCCATACTCCAGTGAGGCAACTGATCCTGGCTTCTACTCAGCCAGTGTGCACCGTCCTGTCAGACTGCAGCATAAGCAGGCATGCCCCAGCCATCCCATATTTTGTTCCACTCTGGATACCAGCCCCAGCTCCTGTCTTGCAGGGGCGGAGGGATGTACATAGTGGGTGGCACAGATATTCTATCAGCCCTATCTGCCAGGTCCAATGGCACCCCGTACTCTATGCCACGTGCAAAGCGAGTTTGGCAGTACCTGCAGCGCAGCACCAGCATGATTTGAAACTCACTGCAACGATCAATGATGCAAAGTGCTTCAACTTCAACAAACTTTACAACAGCTGATGAGAATGGAAGGCTAATGACAGCTCAGCTGCAAGGCAATCAAGGAAGTTGTGCACATCTGCATGAGCTCAATCAGCCATGTCAAGGCCACAAGCAGTACTACCAGCTACCTGATTGCTGCATGGTTACCTGTAGAATCTGGCAGTGATGGCTGGCAGGAAAGCAATTGTCAGGAATGCCTGCCAATATGCCCCCTTTACCACCAGCACACAGAATGTGAACATCTGGCCGATGACCATGCACATCACAATCCTGCTGAACAGGAAGATCCACATCAGACCTCCACTCTCGTACTTGCGCTGATACACGTAATTTAGATTGTGGCGCCAAGCAACCCAAGCAAACATGAACCACACAACACTGAAGGGTAGCAGGAGGGGGGATACAATCGCAAAAGCCAGGCCAATGAGGTACATCAGCAGTATGTGGCCCATCTCAAACCCATAGCGAGGTGTGCGAGGGCCGTAGGTCAAGCTCTTGTCACGATCTGCAAGACAGCAAGGGTGTACTTGTATTGGCGCTTTTATGCAATTGCACACAAGGAAGCGTCACCAGAAGCCATGCCTCAGCTCATCTCTACCATCCCTATATGCCAACCAACCGCCAATATCAACTGATGTGATGTATGTGACCTTACAAGTGCGACTGGTGTACGTGTTGTGAACAGCAATGCGATTCAAACCTCTTGCGAGCGCACCTGTGTTGCAAGTGGAGCAACAAGATGCTGGGCAGAAGCAAAAGTGGCACCAATTCTGCCAGACGCCACCATGTGGCACACAAAGGCGCAACCAGACCAGGAACAGCGCTCTCATTGCTATAAACTGCATGAAGAAGTTGCTGCTGTCCGGCAGTGCTGCCCCTAAGATGTTTGGGATCTGGTCAGGTGTCTGGATGATGCGCCGTACTTGCTGGAAGAAGGTACTGCCAACAGTTCCCTGCACACCAAACCCCTCCAGACAGTCAGTAGAATGGCATGAATGACAGGAGACATGTCACAGGCACCCTGCAAGGACAGCTGCTGGCACCTCAGAGCTTATAGCATCAACTGCTCACATCCCACCTGCAGGAAGACGTTGAAAACGTCCCACAGGTAGAAGACAGCTCCTATGCGGCGCTCCAGCGCACTCAGGCTGAAACAGCTGCCTTCCGTCTGAAAGTGGATCACATGACAGACAGACAGCAGCAACAGCGGCAAGTCAGTGCCTTGTGACAGGGAAACAAGATCACAGTGCGTAACTCATTGTGGCCTGCAAACGATGTGGGAACACTTCAACAGTGCTGTGAATTGCACTGCCTGGTTGCTCTGCCTTTAACCATGTTCACGCGCAAACTGGGATGAGTGCCCACCTAGGCTATATTGTTGCTCACCTGTACAATGAGGTAGACAAGGCGAGGCAGGACCATCACAAGCCACAGATTGAGCAGCAAGCTGGGCAGCCAGCCAGTGAACAGGGCACGGATGAAAGATGGCACCGCATTGCCTTGCTCCTTGCCAGTGCAGTACCATTCCCACACAAATGGCGGCTGCAAGCAGAAAAGGAACATCTGTGGTGAGCGGGCAGTTCACAACACTCACATAACTGACAGGATCACACCTCTGTGACTATCAGCATCAGCTGACAGCGCTTCACCCTTGCTTTCACAGGTCAGAAAACCACAACTCTAGCGCACATGCTGGGGATTTGTTTGTCACTTGTCTTTGCTGTTGCGATGCAGTCTGATATGCGCTTTGCTGATGGCCTGTGCCCACCGTTGGATCGCCTGGTGCAACATCTGGACAAAATACATACTCCAGCCTGCTGGCTGCACTTGTCACCAGTGTGATAGGGAACAATACAAGCAGCAGCATGAGCGGCCACGTCACTGCTGTACGGCAGTTCCTCTCCTTGTAGTCCATCCACAGGTGCTGCCAGTTGACCTCCTCAGGCCCTGGAGCAGGATGCACCTGGAAGCGCGTGTTGTCCTCGGCATATATGCGGGTACTTGCTGCTATGCTGGCTGCTTTCTGTGTCCTAAACAGGACAAACCAGCTGGGGGTGAAGTTGGATCTGAATGCCTCCCTGCGGGCTTGCTCAATCTGCAACTCAAGACTCTGCATGCGCTCCTGCACAGGGCAATGCAGCAGGCATGTCTGTTGATCCCAACACAGATGATCGCATGGCCAGCAGGTGAATGTATTACCCAAAAAAGAGTCATATGGTGGCATGCAATTGTGTCTTCTGAAAAATGTACCACAAACCTATGCAGTGAGCTTACCATGATCTCGGGAATAATTTCTACTGTCTGCCCATCAGAGCAGCTTGGAAGCAGATGTCCCGGGTGCCTGAATCGCTTGAAGCTACACCCCATAGTTGGAAAGCAGCCCAGCATCTCCCCTAGCCTGCCCTTGAACCTAGTGGGAGGAACTCCTGTACGCCGCTGCGTCGCCTCTGCCCTCTCAAGCTCAGCTACTGCTGCCTCCCACTGCATCAGCAGCATATCTACCTTCTTGTGGTTGATGACAGGAATTGCCTTGTCAAAGTCCTCGGGAAACAGGCGCTTGAAGGTTGCTGTAACGACTGAGTAGTTGTCCGACTGCAGCAGGCTGGTCAATCTACACCTGCGGGGTCTTCCATCAGCGCGAAGTGGTTCCCACTTATTATGGAAGGCCGCACGCACTAGCACCCATCCCTTCTTCCGTTTGATGGGAGGGCTGTAACCTCCTGGCTGATGTGCAGCTGCAGCTTTGGCATCAACAGTGTGAACCTCAGGTGGCACCGGCACTGCTGCTTCAGCACTAGCTGCCCTGCTAAAACCTGCTGGGTCCTTGCAACCTGTGTTCCCGACTGCTGCTATTGAGCCACCACCTGTTTGTTCAGGGCTAAGGGGGCTAGCTGTCAGGTGACTTGCATTGCCAGCACTGCGCTCTGCTGGCAACCCACCGACACTCCACTTGCTGGTGTGTTGTGGTGCTGGGGATACCCTGTGGCGAGTTGACACGCCATGCAGCAATGCATTAGCAGGGCTGCCAAAGATGCTGGCATGGCTGGTAAGCAAGGCTGCATCTGGCGGCAAGCCCCAGGGTGCAGGGACCAAGTGCCCGTGCAGTGTACCGCCCCCTGACCCTCCTAGCCCGCCCCCTGAACCTGCAAAGCTGCCGCCGGATCCACATGGTGTCCCGACTCTGCTGATGGGCATCTGCTGTGTGGGCGGAATGAGCAGGGCCAGATGCTCAGGGTGGTGAGAGCTGCTGTTGGAGTGAAGGCTGGCATCAGGCAAGTTGCAGCTGAGCATAGCTGACTGGCTCCTGGCAGCTGCCTGCAGTGGTATTGGTCCTGAAGCAAAACTGGCGCTGCCGCCAGAGCCTGTTAACCGCCCTGCTGACCTAGACGCTACCGAGGTTTGCAGGCAGCGAGCCCCCCTCCTTGTTGACCCATCCGTGAGAACTATAGACCCAAAACCCCCCTGTTGCTGCTCTCGTAGCTTTGGGGAGTCTGGTGGGTAGGGCTTGAAGCTTACCACTGGTCGGCGTGCTGCATAGCTGCTGGCATTTGACTCATAACTGTCACTCATACCAGCCACGCCGGCAAGAGCACCCCCTGCACTCCGGCTCTGGGGCCGACTGCCATCAGTCACTGCAACAGCTGATGTCCGCATCTTCTGCGGCAGGCCAGCAGAGGTATCTGGCCCATTGCCAGGTTCTGGTGATGTTGGCCAGCTGGACCATGGTCTGCCAGTACCAGCATCTACTGCAATACCAGCTGATGGTGAAGGTGTGCGGGCCAACTCTGCCTGTGCGGCCAGCCGCTCAGGGCCAGCTTCAGGGGGTGATGCGGGTCTGTGCACGTACCGTCTGTGATGGTGTAGCATGGGCTGTTCAATAGCAAATTCGGCTGTAGTCCCTTGTGAATCTGCAGGCCCCATGATAGCAGCGTCTGTCACACCAGCATCAGCTGCCACTGACAACTGCGGATCAGCACCTCCTATGCTGGGAAGTGACTGCTCCAATGACAAGTCCCCCAGTAAAAGGGGATGCCCACCAATGCTGGTATCTCCTGCTGCTGCTGGGAAGGTCTGGCGTGTCGCCGTAGAGCCTGGGGTTGGGTGTGAAAGCTGATGCTGTAAAGTTTGTGCTGTTGCTAAAGTCCCAACTACAACCGGCTCTGAGAGCACCTGCTCTAGTGAATTGACACTTCTGCTGACCTTTAAAGGCATGTCCCTGATTGCAACCGCACTGGAGAACCTTGCCAGATCAGATTTGCTGCCGTTGATGACCATGCTGCTTCCCCGCAACTGAGGCAGTTCGATGAAGGACCCTTGTTGCTGCAATGTTCCATGCCGCCGCCGCAGTTGCTGCTCTCTGGGTACATGCATCTTGGCCAACGCAGAATCCAACCCGTCGTTGGTTAGAGGACCTGCACCATTGCCATTAATAGCTGCTGTTGCACCTGCCTCACTGCTGGTCATCAGTGAAGCAGGTGTTTGTGACCTTGTGGGCAGGTTGCTGTGTGCTTGTGGCTGGTTATTTGCGTCTAACTCGGCCACAGCTGCACCTGCTATTGCATAATCTGCCCGTGCCTGGTGCACACTCCTGAAGCTGCTTGCTCGACTGGCCGTTTGGTTGGCCCAGCCACCTGGCACTGCACCTGCCTGTCCAAATACACCAGATGCTGCAAGCGGACCTAACCGCATGTAGCTTGTAGACCGGCTAAGGGTGTTGAGATGGTAGGCGGACTGCTCTCTGCTCAGGACCTGCTGTCCAAACTTGTGACTCATCTTTGCCAGGTCAGCTTGCATCTTATCCATCTTTGCAAGGGCATGGGCTGCTTGGGGCTTGGTTTTGGGGTTCTCCAGGGATTGCAGTACCTGCATGCAGCAGTGGAGACAAGCTGCATGATGATGTGTAGCTTGAGTAAATCAGGTCAAGCTTCACCATTTGCACCTTGCAGCAGATCGTATCAGACATCAACAAAGCCTCAATACAGCCCATGATGGCAGCTGCTACCTTCCTGGGGTGATGCTCAAGCTCACCTCCTGCTTCTTCACTGCAAGGTCGTGCTCTGCTTGTGCCATGAGGCACTCCACATGCGCAGCGTCCGCAGGCAGGTAGCTGAGCTGAGTGGCATGACTGGCTATGCTGGCCCTTGCCAGTGAGTTGGCAGCTCCAGCACCACCAGCTCCCCCAAAACCTTCTGAGCTAGTAGCACAAGAGCTCATTTGTCCCCGGCCATAGCCTCGGCTGCTGCGGCTCACAACAACAGATGCACCTCCAGAGGTGCCCCCCGCTACAGCTGCAGGATCAATCATGCCAGCTGCTGCGAGCGGGTCATCTATGTTGAGTAAGTGCTTGTCCGACATGCCCATGCCTTCCTGGTGTTGCTGCAACAGCAGGTGTTGCTGCTCCTGGGGTTGCAATGAGTCCACATTTTGCAGCCAGTGGTCCTGTTTGGTCAGGCCCCACAGCATTCTCTGTGGCAGCGAACCCAGTTGATTTGTAACCCACTGCCAAACCCTCTCAGGGATGGAACTCTGCCTCGCTGCCTCATGTGCCCTGCCAGGTCAATAGCACACACATGCCAGGATATACAAGCAAAGTCAACTTGATCATGAGCATGAGCCCTCCATGAGAGCATCGCAAGTGCAAACAGCAGCTCCTTTGCACCCACAGCAGAGCAAGACATCCCCCCCCTGAGACAGCAGCATTTGCCAGGTTGCCAACCA
This sequence comes from Coelastrella sp. MACC-549, assembly GCA_018290735.1. Lineage (NCBI taxonomy): Eukaryota > Viridiplantae > Chlorophyta > Chlorophyceae > Sphaeropleales > Scenedesmaceae > Coelastrella > Coelastrella sp. MACC-549. The sequence goes on from JABEVS010000048.1 coordinate 39,423, forward strand.
GGTGCAATAGGCAGCTCTCAACCCTGACAGCATGGTTGGTGGCGTGGTGTGTCAGTGTCTGCACATGTGCATGCTAGGTCAACTCACAGCTGCAGCTCTGGGTAGGGCCATTGTTCCACGTCAGTCACCAATACAGCATAGTGCTGTGCCATCACCCCTGTCACCCTTTGCTCTTCTTCAGACCAGCAGTTGATGGTCTTGCGGTAGCGCACACTGGGCTTGGCCAAGATTGCCCTGTTGCCAGGCCAGTCGTCTTCATGCTGCCATGCTGCAGCGCAAAGGCATTAGGCACACGCTGATAATAAGCTCCAGTGAAACAGTTACAGGTGAGTATCAGGTCCACCTATCTGCCTGTCTCAAGATTGTCTGACGCCACTGTTGCTACTTGGCTGTCACCGCCAGCAGTCTACCTACCTACTGGCTTCCCTTTGCTTAAGTACTGCTCCAGGACCGGCCTCCCATCTTCATAGAACTGTTCAAGGGCTGCAGGGTTTAGATCCTTCCACCAAGGATGCACCACAAAGTCACTCTTGTCCCAGCGCATGTGATGTTCCTCATCATCATCAGACGTGTTGGCCAGGACCTGCAGATCATCCACCCCATCTGCCAGGGTCTTGACAGCAGGTCCAGGGGACAGCAGCATGGCTGCAGGTGTGGGAGCAATCAACTCCTGACCAGCACCGATCGCAGCACCAGCAACTGCCTGGCTGTCCCTAGGAGTTACGAATGATGAGGCAAATGGTGACATGAGGCGGCTGTGGCCACTGTTGCTGGTGGCTGCACTGTTGCTGCCCTTAGAGCCCTGGTGCTGCCAGCTTGTGCCAGACCATCCTGCTGCTGCCTGTCCAGGTGATGGCTCTGATGAGTTGAGCCCAGATGGCCCTCCATGGCCTGTAGAGATGTTTCGGGGCATGACCCTCTGGCGCTGTGCCCTGGCGTGTAAGCCCTGCAGCCCAGCACCAGAGCCGACCCTAACTGTTTCTGCAGGTGGTGGCTGCGTAGCCATCTTGCTACTGCCTGCAGGTCCGTCAGCTGTATGCAGCCAATTATCATTGTACAGTGAGCTTCCATGTTGCTCAGTGCTGGCCTCAAGGACAGCTGCAGGCTTGAGGTGTGCACCTGTGAGTGCTGCCAAAGTCACTGCTGTTGTGTTCTGCTTTCCCAGCTGATGCCGCGGCTGCTGCCCACTGTTGATGGTGCTGTCTGCGCCTGGTTGCTGTGGTATGCCACCCGCAGAGGGGGGCTGCCATTCTGGGCCTGGCCTGCGGAAGCGTTGCTTGTTTGAGTTCTGTTGCTGGCCTGCTGCTGGGTGCTGACTATCTGTTGCTCCTGGCTGACACGGATGTGACTGAACACCTTGCACTCTTTGCACTCCTTCACTCCAGAATATGTCTACATTACCTACCCCTCCTGCTGCTATTGATGATGCAAGCTGCTCGCTATTGGCAAATGGGGAACAACGGCTTGCTGCAAGATCACTCCTATTATGGGCAGTACTAGGTAGCAAAGGCTGTGAGCTGTCAAAGCCCCCGTCTGGGCTGAATGGGGTATCTGTTAGACTGAGGTCCTGTAAATGTAGTGCCCCAAAATCAACAGATGTCTGGTAGCCATGATGGGCATGCCGTTGTGCCCCTTGCAGTGCTGCAGCAGGGTTACCCCCATCACCGAGGCCACCAAGGTGCACCTGGTCGGCACTGACACCCATTGCTGCTGGCCCAGCGCTGCTACGGCCTTGCTGTTGAGCTCGCTGCTGCTGAAGATCCGCCATACCATCAAAGGATAGATCTCTTGTTGCTGCATTGCACCCGCTGAGGACGCTGCTGCCTGCTGTGTTGCCTGCCTCAGGGCTGCTTGCACGGCTGCATAAACTTGGCACAGGGCTGCTCCTTCTGCTGCTGGGGTCCCTGCTTGTGCTCCCCCCTTGATCTGGGGTGCTCCTGCCGGATGATGTATTGTGAGTGATGCGTGTGCATACACTGCAAGGCCCTAGACTCTCTACACTGCCACGGGTAGAGAGGCCGGCAGAGTCCTGTACAGCAGCTGCGCTGGGCTGCTGCTGTCCGTTGTTATCAATGCCTCCAAGTACAGCCTGCTGAGCAGAGCTTGTCCTGCTCAAAGGTGACATCGTGGTGTTGCCACCAGCCGCACCAGCCCCCCCAGTGCCACTGCCCCCGCTGTGACTGTGCCTATGACTCAAGCTGCTGCTGTCACCTGCTGCTGCAAGGGACGCTGACAAGGCAGATACGGAGGTTTTGATGGGTGCTAATGGGCTGGCTGCTGACTGATCACTCGTCCCCCCTGAACTGGCACGACCATGCCCTGCACTGCTACCTATCAAACCACCCCTACTGCTGGGCCTGCTGCTGTTTCCCTGTAGGGAGTCCAGCCTGTACTCCAAAGAATCCTCTGTGATGGTGCGCATGTGTTTCGGCATCTTGGGCCAGCTGCTCTGTTCAGAGAATGCAGTATCAAGTGCTGCTGTTGATGCGCCCTGCAATACAAAGTTCAGACAAAGACATAATTCTGGGCCAGCACGGTCACCAATTCTCAAAGCAAGGGCAAGGACACAGGCAGTTGGTGGACAATGATCCGGTATGGGGGCAGGAGCGCTGCTCCAGATGCAGTAACACGTCCCAGATATAACCCACCTGCAGATTCATACTCTGCAGCTCATTAATGGCTGGGCGTATTGGCGCTGCAGTACCTGCCGCTGCCGGTGCTGCCTTTGCCTTGCCTGACCTCGTGCTGAGCACCTGAAGCTTCGCCTCCAGGTCACCACTCGTGCTTTCCATACCCTTGACAGCAGATGCACCCTCAGACGCACCGCCACTACTGCCACTCCAGCGCCTGCTGCTGGCCCCACTGTTACTGGCCCCTGCTGCAGGCGCCCCGGCAGTGCCCTCTAAGACCTTGGCTGACGATGTCACAGCAGAGCGTGGACCTCCAGCAGCAGAAGCACCCCCTGAGCTCTGTCCCTGAGAGCTTTCACCCCCAGAATCTGGCCCATCTGGGCCAACCCCGGCAGTACCTCCGCTGCGTGCACCTGCCAGGGCCCAGCTTTGAAGGCTGAGCGGCACAACAACAGAACCAGGAGGGCTGTTCACTGGCGGAGTGCCCCCAGGTGTGTTCTCGTCTGCATACTGCTTGTAACTCTCATGCGATGAGCGCTGGAACGGGTTGGCTCTGGAGCGCCAGCTGGTCATCATGTTGCTCCAGCTCTGGCCCACCTTACCCACCACACTTCTCAGGCCAGACTGTCCAGAGTCACGCACTTGTGGGTCAGGAGAGGCGGACAACCCAGGCTCAAGAGCAGGGGGTTCATCTGCCGCGTCAGTCTGTGCAGCAGTCAGAGCAGACAGCACTGCTCAGTCATGTTTGACTGCTGCTGGTGCAGTGCAGGTGTGTGCATCCAACACACACTGCCCAGTGCCTATGAAAAGCGAACCCTACAACTCTGATGCTACCAGCTTACCTCCTTGGCAAGATGCTCGCCGTTGATCTCTGCAAGCATACGCTGCACTTTCTTCTTCATGTATTGTGTTTCTGCTGATATTGTTGCGGCAATCCAGTAATTGGGGTCGTCACCTACACAGATCACACAGGTGTTCCTTGCCAGGTGAAGGTCTACTCTTGGGCGCACATAGGATGGCAGCAGAAGAAGCATTTTTGCAACAGGCCATGAGTTGGAATGTGTGGCCCTTTTGTTGAGCCGGTTGTGATCAACAATGTACGGCTGGCCCTTTGCTGCCTGTGATTATTACCTTTCACCAGATAGTGCTGCCTGCAGATGACGAACTCCTTGTAGCGTGTAAAAAGAACCCACATCACCCAGCAGTTGTACAGCACAATAAGGAGGAAGTGAACCCTGCAGCATAGCCACATGACACCACACAAAATTCATGCACCAACAGCTTAAGCAGCGCATGCAGCATGGCAATATTGCTGATTTTTCTTCAGCTGAACAAGGCATTGGCTGCAGCCAGTGATAAGTGTTTGCCACTATATGAAGACTTGCAAGTGGGGTCAAGAAAAGCCTACTGCACAAGATCGCTCTGCACACTTACCACATCAGTTCTGAGCCCCTTGGCAAAGCTGCAATGGTGAGCTGCATGAGTTGACTGCGGTTTATGTCCTGGTTATCAAAGGACCTGTACTTGTAATGAAGTGGAAGCACTGCAGGCAGAAGAAGTTGATCAAACATCAGAGACACAGCACACAACATGTTTGCAAGCGGCAGACAGACCTTCTAGCACGCTAGGCATGCTACTGGTTTCCATGCTGCCATGCTGTAGTGACACACCCCAGCTGGCAGCTCACACAGTCGACAGACTGCTGGAAAGGTCACTCACATACGCCACAGCCAATTACTGCTAACGGCATGAAAATCTTCACCCCCATGGACAAAGCCTTTATCATCACCTGCATACATTGTGCAGTAAAAACCATTGGATCACTGGCATGAGGCCTGGCAGGACCTTACCTGCATATCCTGCAGCATCGTCACCCTGAGTGAGATGCATCAGTACACTGTGCTGGTTGCTGTTTGTAGGAGCTGAGGCAATCATGCAGCATTGCTGTTGCGCTAGTGTCACGCTGTTATCTGGTGCTTTGAGCTGCAGTCTACTGAGCCTCACCACAGCATCCAGCCCACAGCTACGCATGATCTCCCCCTCTGTGGACTTGATTGCCACTCTCAGCCACCACCTGCAGCAACACCAGCAGCGTTCAGGCCAGGCACCGAGCTTGCACATTCAGCGCATTGCACTCACTGCATCCACTGCTTGGTCTCCTTGCTGGTACAATAGAGGGCTATGAAGATATCGCAGCACTCCTTGCTCTGCTTGTCTAGGAGCTATTTTGTTGACTGCAGCTTCACAAGGGTCACATTCCATCAGACTACTGTGCCTGAGCTGTCATGTAGCACGTACCAGTAAGACTTCCATCCCCGATCTGGCAAGGAGCGGGGCTTGACAGTGACTGAAGGGGATGTCTGCAAGTTACCCAAAGCACATGACTGCCCTCAACCCTTGTTGAATGGGTCTGACTTGGATCGTGAACATAGACCACAAGTGGAGCATGTAATGCCTATTCAGAATATTTAATTTTTGACAGCAACAGGTGACAAACTACAAGGGTTGCAATCATTGCATCAGCAACTGATGCACCTCAGGTAACCCTGCACTTGCTTCCATTTGGACCTACCAACCGATATCTGTAGTGCTTGGGAAAGACCGAACGTTGCAATATGCAGAAAGCCAGGAAACAGACGGCTCCCAGCACAGCATTAAGCCAGAGCCTGCAGTGGCAGCATCAAGCAGCTTGAGATCATTTACAATGGTAGGGTTGCCCACCTACAAGCAGAACACGGCATCCTTACGATGTCGTCAGCTGAGAATCAGTCACTTGGTTGCTTGTTATGACCAAGTACGTTGTCTGCCCGAGGTCATTCTGCTGTGTCTCGTTGAAGGCAGGAGATGGGCTGGGACTGTACAGCCCATCTGACGCCATCTGTTCAGAGCCACCAGGGCCCTGTGGTGTCTCTCAATGCTTCCACTGGACAGCCATACAGGGCGTCTGCTCGCTTAACGCTGTCTGGTTGTTTGCTGTTGACTATCAAGCCGCTGAGTGCAGCTGGCAGCCTCGATTTGCAGTTGAAAACGCGATTATGCTGTTTCAATGCTATTCAGCTCTGCATCATTCGCTTATACTGTACAACTAAAGGCTATCGCCTTCGCCATGACATGTCTACTCGCTGTCAGTTGTACAGGAGTCTCAAGGACGAATGTGAGCATGCACTTGACCGATACTTTTACGCTTGCTCACTTGAGTACTTGCAATCTGATGCAGTGAGGTGGCCAACAAAACAGAGCGGAGTCTCACGTGCCGCAATACAATGACACACGGACAAACGACTGTCGAGCAAAGGTCATCTGGAATCGTGCACAATCGCACGGTTGTTGTCAGCTTTTGAACTAGCATCAACCACTGGGGCTCCCTTCTCGCCAGACCGCAGCTGAGTGACCAGGGTGACACAGCGCACGATTTTGTGGTTTGTTATACCGTGATATTTTGATAAGCTCAGATGGGAGCAGTGGCTCTTGCGGTGGCGTCGCTTGTGTAAGCCACGCCACTGCTGTCTGCTGCTGCCTAGGTGACTTCCAAGTCCACCGCAGGACCAACATGGGGCTGCGCAGCAGGCTGGCTGCTCTTGCAAAAGGAGCTGTGAAATATCATGGTGCGAGCAGTAGCCCATGTGATGTCAATTGGGCCTGTGCAGCCCGAAGGCTGAGCAGCAGCTTCAGTGAAGTCACGGACCCAAGATATATTCGCGATTTTGCAATCATAGGTAAGCAGTGATCTGACGACTAAAGATAGTTCATTGCAGCAGCTTGGTAGCCAGCTGGTGCCTTGCATGCATGCCACTTATGCAGGGACCAAGGAGGCCAACTGGTCAAGCAGTCAAGGCTGTTTGGACCTCTGAGCAACCTGGGCAATTGCATACAGGCCCCACTGTCCCATGCATCAGCTACAACATCAAACATAAGTTTTGCGAGAGCTGAGAATACCCCAGGAGTACAGGGATCCTACACCGTGGCACAGTGTTGCTGACAGGCTTCTCCCCAGCCTGTTGAGTCATTCACACATCTCAGAGGTTCTGTCTGTTTTAAACCCACAGCCCACATTGATCATGGCAAGACCACCCTGATGGACCGGCTGCTGTCTCAGTGTGGCACAACCCTCAATCAAGAGCGCGCCATGGACAGCAACAGCATGGAAAGGGAGCGGGGCATCACCATCCTCAGCAAGTACACCTCCTTCATGTACAAACAGCACTTGGTCAATGCAGTGGACACACCGGGACATGCAGACTTTGGCGGCGAGGTGGAACGGTGGGGCCTGGCTGACGATACTCATCACTGGGGCCCATCCACTCCGTATTTTGCAGTCACATCATGTCCCAGTTCCCTTGTATGATCAGGGACATGTCAGATTGGTTGATGAGTAAGCAGTTGAACTGCCGGCATGATGCATTTGTTTGTTGTGTGTGGCAGGAAGTGTATCAACTTACCCCAAACAATGTTGCCCAGAATAGCCTCAATAACGGCACACAACATTTGCAGTGTCACATATGATGTGACCCTGTCCTGCTTTGCAGTATTCTGGGCATGGTGGATGGAGCAGTGCTGCTTGTTGATGCAGTTGAAGGTCCCTTGGCTCAAACCAAATTTGTGCTGGCTAAAGCCCTGTCACGGGGCTTAGCACCCATAGTGGTGCTGAACAAGGTTGACAGGCCAGCAGTAACACAGAGCCGCTGCGATGCGGTTGCTAGTCAATTGTTTGACTTGTTTCACAGCCTGGGAGCTGATGACCAGCAACTGGACTTCCCTATACTCTATGCATCAGCAAAACAGGTAGGCCATGCCCAGCAGCATGATCCTTGCTCCAGGGGACGAGGGGATTTGTTCAACAGCCTTCCTATTCGTCATGCAGCTGAACCATATCTATCATTTGTGACAAGGCAATACATGGGCAATACATACTCTGTCAAACTGCCACCAGCAGTGGTACAAGGCATTGAGGCTTGAGATCAACGACCATTATTTGCTGCTGTGGGTCTTTGTCTGCAGGGCTGGGCAAGTTTGAGCCTGCCTCCGCCTGGCAGCCATCCCTCTGAAACTGCCAGCATGGCCCCACTGCTGGATGTGATTCTTGATCACGTGCCACCACCACAGGTGTCTGTGCAAGACCCCTTTGCAATGTGTGTGTCAATGATTGAACGGGACTCATTTGTCGGGAGAGTGGCAACAGGTGGGCACACAAGGCCACACGGGGGGAAGGGTGGGAGGGCTGCTGCTTCAGCCATCTTGTGCTTACGAAGCTCACCACTGCGACGTCCAGCAGCAATAACTGTGATGAATCAGCATCTGCAGGGACTCTTTGCATCACGTGCAGCCGCTTGTGCATCAGCTGCCAGTTCACAACAAGCCCTTCCCTGTCAAGCTGTGGTGAGCAGTGATGTTTTTGCTTGTCCCTGTTGCAGGACGTATACAGTCAGGCCAGATAAGGGTGGGTGACAGAGTGAAAGTGCTGCAGTTTGAGACCGGACAGGTTGTAGAGCAGCTGAAGATCACTAAGATAGAGAAAAAAGCTGGCTTGGGCAAGGTTCAGTTGCAGAGTGCTGTAGCTGGTGATGTTGTGTCTATTGCTGGCCCAGGAGATGCTGCTGGCATTGCCGATACCATAGCAGCACCAGCAGTCACACAAGCTCTGGATCCAGGGCCCATAGACCCACCCACCCTCAGGTCAGCACTCACAACACACATGTGTCTCCCTGTTGCACAGCTGTCAATGCAGCTGTTGCACAAATGCATTACCCCACTCTTGGCATCTGGCTCGTAGCTACTGTTGTGTAATGTTCTTTTCCAAGTGCATAAGCCGATAATTGCGAGAGGCGAGGTCCATGCCTTTGTGCATAGGCCGCCTTGTGCATGGTGGTTGCAAGACAAACTGCAGCTGGCAGGCACAACTGAGGCTGGTTGTTTGATGAACCTGCTGCTTGCTTGCAGCATGGTGTTCTCTGCCAATGATTCTCCATTATCTGGCAAGTCTGGCAAGGCAGTGACCGGTCGAGCAATTGGTCAGCGTCTGGCTCAGGAGGCTGAGTCAAGTGTTTCACTTAAAGTCAACGTACTGCAAGGTGTGTTGACCACCAACAGATGAAGACCTTCATGAGATTGCACAAAGCCGTGTTGACCTGCAAGGTGCCAGGCACGCAGCGCTGAGGCTGCTTGGCAGTCACCATGCTGTTGTCAGGCTTCTAACACCCTAGGATAGTACAGCATATAACAAAGCGTTGGCAAGTTCACTGCCACTGGTGCTGAGCATTGACTTGTGCGCGTGCTGTCTGTGTTGCTGGCTGTTGTCCCTAGATGCGACTGAGAAGTATGAGGTCCAGGCGCGCGGAGAGATGCAGCTGGCTGTTGTGATTGAGGGACTGCGCAGAGAGGGGCTGGAGTTGGCAGTCTCACCACCACAGGTGCTCTACAGGTGAGGGGACAGGGAGGCAGAGGGTCAGGGGAAGTCACATTACAGTACAGGCAGTCAGCTTAACTTGTGGCCTGCGTGCTGCACACAGCAGTGATGATGTGGTGCTACACCAGGTACTGCTTATGCGGCATCAGCACCAAGCAGCACTGCACCAGCCTCACCTTCAGCAGCAATAACAGCAGCAGAGTTGCAACAGCAGAGTGTTGCAGCAGAGGTGATACGAGTTGCTGCTGGTCTGGTGTTGCAGGATGGAGGAAGGCCGCAGGTTGGAGCCCTTAGAAGAGGTGGTGTTGGAGGTGGAAGGGTCACATGTGAGTGGAGGTTAGACCCAACATGTTGGTGTACAGTGAAACTGCAACATGCTGACGCAAGCAATATCCTCTTCAAGAGGTTAAAACTGCTACACATTCTAGATGCAGCTGCATGTAGTTATGGCTGCTTGAGTGCGTCCAAAGGCTTTGCCCACCAGGAGGTGTTGTCAACAGTCTGGACTGCCTGCCAAATGTTGATTTGCAGGTGGGCACAATCATAGAAGCTCTGACAGCCAGAAGGGGGGAGCTACTGGAGGTCACACCAGTCACACATGGCTTTGGAGCAGCAGCAGACAGCAGCAGCGGCAGTGGCAGCAGCAGTGGCAGTGGAGTATCCATGGAAGCTGGAGAAAGCAGCAGCAGCAGCAGTGACAGCAGCAGCAGCAGCAGTGGCGGTGATCGTCAGAGGTTGGTGTTTGAGGTACCTGCTCGGGGCATGATTGGCTTCAAGAGTTTGTTTGCGGGGATAACCCGAGGTGAAGGGCTCATGCAGAGGGCCTTCTCCAGGTGAGGGACAGGGCCGGCAGGGAGGAGTGGGCCCGTCTGCGTGCCGTCATGGTACGCTGGTCTGTCTGACCATTGCTGCCATGATAGGTGTTGGTTGGAGACAGCTCACATTGATCCAGCACCAGGATGTGATGTTTTCAGTGCTGCTGTGTTCCTCACACCTTGGTCATGCTGCTGCTGCTTCAGGTATGGGCCGTACAAGGGTGCTGTGTCAGGCAGCAGGAAGGGCGTCCTGGTGTCCATGTCGGATGGCCGAGCAACCATGTACGCCCTGTATGACCTGCTGGCCAGAGGTACCTTCTTCATTGCTCCTGGTGATGAGGTGTATGCTGGCATGATCATCGGGGAACATACGCGGTGAGAATCTACATACCCCACAGTTAGCATGGTGAATATAGCGCTGCTTGAGCTTGAGCTGACAAAGCTGCTGTTAGGATGCCGTACACCAATGACCAAGCTGCAGTGATTTGTTGCATGTGGCAGCCGCGTGTGGTGTGTGATTACTGCAGCAGTGACTGCCAGGAGTAATCAACAGCTACTGCTTGTGCTGGACCTGCAGGGACATTGACATGGATGTGAACCCGGCCAGGGAGAAGCACCTCACCAATGTGCGAAGTGTGCAGTCTGATGAGAAGATGGTGTTGCCACCTCCAAGGCAGATGACCCTGGAAGAATGCATAGGCTACGTTGCCGAGGACGAGCTGATTGAGGTGACACCGGCAGCAATAAGGCTCAGGAAGCAGGTGCTAGATGCAGCACAGCGCAAGATAGCAGCCAAAAAGGCAGCAGCAGCAGCAGCAGCGGCAGCAGCAGTTGGCTGAAGCTGTTGAAGTTGGTCGCTTGTGGTAAGACTTTCAGTGCTGTCACTGACATGTCTGTACACATCGTGTTCCTGACCCAGTCTCCGAGTAAGACAACCTATTGCATGCGAATGTGAAGGCCATGCAACTCAACGCCTCCAGCATTTGAGGATCAAGTCTGTTATGCAGAGAAGACATGCGGATACACTATGAGGGCTGTTGTCTGTCCTTGCACTCCTGCACGTGGCGATGCCACCAGTGCCACTGATGCCTTTCAGGCCATACCTCACAATTGCCAACTGCAAACCAAGCCAAGCAGACCCAAAATCATCACGTTGCTGCCTACAAACTGAAACAGGCCAGAGTATGCCCTGCAATTGGCACCGGCACCATGCTGTCTGGATCATCATCACATGGTCAAGTTGACCTAGTCAAAACTTTTGACAAGTTGTCAGTGACCGTCACCTGCCTTGCTGCACAAATGTGCGGCGTCCATGCAGCTACCTCTAGGCATCATAAACATCTGTAATTCTTGATTACATGCGACCGGACGGCATCACCTAGTGTTAGCTGCATTTTGTCACCAGCGGCTTGCATCAACGCATCGGCTTGCCCTTCTTGTTAATACAGTTTCATATACTAGGCCTAACAATGTAACGCTGAGCATCAGGGCGAACAGGCTTGATGGTGGCCCCCTTTACGCGTAGTGGCAGAGGGGACAGCCAGCAGCTGCTGCTAGGGTTGGGAGCTGCAGGAGCAATCGCAGTAGTAGCTTTATCGGCATTATCGTACTTTGTGTCTAGTAGGAGACGCAGGCAAGCTTGATGAGTATACACGGCAGAGACAGTTACTGCATCAGATACTGCCCTAGCTCACCCCACCATGTGCAACCTTGATACAGGACTGCGTACAGCAAAGCAGAATGGTTGAGTGCCCTTGAAGAGATTGGAGTTATCCGAGGCTTTGAGGACATCGTGGATGAGATCTCTGACACGGTATGTACTGCAGAATGAAGCTGCAACATTGCATGCAAGAAACACTGGGTTCTTGCAGGGTGGATATAGCCTAGCGCCAGTACCTCTGCATTTTCGCACACACTTGTTGCACGGCCGCCTAGCGGGTACTGTGCAGTTTTGATGGTGCGGCCCACAGCTGTTTGAGGTCCAGCTCACTCACTCATAATGTACCGATGTGAACCGCCAGGGAATTGAGGCCAGCATACGACCAGAGGTATGGCCATTCCTATTAGAGGTGTTCGACTACGGCTCAACCTATCAGCAGCGCCAGCAGCAGCATCAAGTTATGGTGCGGCAGTACCAGCAGATGCTCCTGCAGTGTCAGGTCAGTCACACTTTGCAGTGGGTCTTTGCAGCGCATCTGCAGCAAAAACACTATGCAAGCACAAACAGTGAAGTTGATGAATTGAGAATGCCAGCACAGCTGCTCACAAGAAAGTAGTGGTACTGGCAGCACGCTATAATTCATGTGCACACTTGTGCACTGTGTGTGCTTTGCTCAAGAGCTCCAGCTGTACCATGACCTACCTTGGGCCATCGACTGCAGGCGTACGAGGCTGCTTGGAAGGAGTCTTTGAGGCCAGCCTCTCCCCCAGCAGCACCACCAACAGCAGCCCAAGCAGTGTCAGGTGCTCAGCAGCAGTCCAGGCCTCCAGATCAGCAACACCATGAACCACAGCAGCAACAAGGGTTGCAACTGCCCGAGCAAGTCAGGCAATTTGCAGAAGCACATCGCGTCATTGTCATAGACGCTGTCAGAACAGACTTCCAGAGACACACAGCAGCTCTGGCAGAAATGCAGAATGAAGGCAGCAGCTACTTCAGCAGCATCAGAAGCAGCAGCAGCTGTGACAGCCGAGGGCCCACTGGGGGTTATGGCAGCAGCTTTATAGCCGCTAGTGGTATGGCGGCAGTGTCTACCCTTGTGAGCCAAGGCTTGAGTAGCTTGCAGCAGTACTGGCTGGGCAGCTTGTTGGGGGGCCAAGCAGCGCTGTGGGGTCACCATCAGGCCCTGTGGGTGTCAGAAGCAGCACAGCTGGTGCTGGAGAACTCCAGTCACATGGTGCCCGACAGCAAGCGGCAAGCGTCACGGATGATTGCCATGCTGTCAGCGTACGCTTTGCACGACCCAGACACAGGCTACTGCCAGGGGTGAGGCTGTTAATGCACTGTCATAGTAATACTGTGCAGCACTCACATGGGTGTGCAGCAGTGCAGAATAAGTATGCACAGCACCACAATCAAGTGTCTGACCCAAGATCTGCCGGTCTGCCTGCCTTCTTGCCTGCTTTCATTTCACGACCAGGATGTCGGATCTGCTGTTGCCGTTCCTGTTGTTGATGGAGGATGATGCGCTGGCGTTCTGGTGCTTTGCGGCGCTCATGCAGCAGCAGGGCCTGCGGGAGAACTTTGCAGTGGATGAGAGCGGCATATTCACCCAGCTCAAAACCCTCCAGCAGGTGTGTGTCTCTGTGGTGTGCTGTGGGTTTGGGTGTGGTGCAGACCAGTTGTGTTTGTGGCAGTGCGTATACCGTATGAAAGAGAGTTGGGGGGCAGCTGGCAGCTGGCTGCTGGGGTGTACATGCTTCTTAAACACTTGGTTCCAATTGAGTGCGGCTGTTGTGTGAGAGGTGGATCTGAAGCTGCAGGAAGCCCCTCAACTCTGTCACATCTGTCTCAACTGACTAGCTTTGCCACTGGTTGATCTGTGTCTGCCTGTGTGTGTGTGTGAGCAGGTGCTGGAGGTGGCTGACAAGCCTCTGATGTTTCGACTGCATCAGCTTGGCGCTGCTGAGTGCCACTTTGCCTACAGGATGACCATGGTAATGATGAGGCGAGACATGCCACTGCACAAGGTGAGTGCAATTGAGGAGCAGCAGCAGCTGCTGAGGCAGGTTTTGCCACCACTCCTGGCATATGAGCATGACAGGCATGTGACACAGGTATTCCGCAGAGTTCGATTTGTGACACAGGTATTCCGCAGAGTTTGATTTGTGCATGATCAGCACAAACCCCACTTTGACGTCTGCCTTATTGCAGGTGATGCAGCTGTGGGAAGTGTTGTGGGCCAAAGCATGGAAGCAGCAGCGGTTGCAGACATCCATGGCAGCAGCGGCAGCTGAAGATGAGCAGGTGCAAGCTGACACCAGAGTGATCTCGGCACTTGACAGTCCACAAAGTGCGAGCAGCAGTGTGGCAGCAAAGAGCCACAGAGCAGCAACAGAGGGTGGGCCCATTGAGCTGTCAGTAGACAGCAGAGGCAGCAGCAGATGCAGCACCAGGGTGCAATTCCAAAAGGGTCGCATGCCCAATCTGTTTATATTCTTTGTAGCAGCTGTGATAATGAGCCAGCGGCGGCAGGTCCTGGATCACTGCTATGATGCTGATGATGTAATGAGACTTTTTCATGGTCTGAAGCAAGTAGATGTCTGGCTATGCCTGCAGAAAGCACAGGAGCTGCAAGAGTCTGTGGTAATGCAATGCCAGCATGGTTCAGGGCAGCAGCATGTATAGTCAGCAGCTGACTGAGCAATGCAGCATGCAAGCAGCTGCCTCAAGTGCCAAGACACAGAGTTGCTTTGTAATCACAAGCTTGTTAACCTGCTGCTACTAGTACTCCGGTACCGCCTATTGACATACAAATCAACGACACCGATCCATACGCTTTGTCGGCAAAAAATGCCTGTTGCAAAATCCATTACAGGCATGCGAGCCTTGCTGCCCGGGACGATGGTCGCATCGCACGGCTCAATGGCCTCGTGGGTATTCTTACATGATGAAAAGTACACGATAGATGCCGTTATGAGGCTTTTCTGGACTGCAAAGGGCTTTGGGGTTTGGATGAAGCGAGCTTAGCTATGAAAGTTGCTGCTCCGCAGTTTGTCTTCCTCTTTCCTGGCATCGTAGGCCGTGCTTGGAACTGGCAAGATGCCTAAGGTGTGTGCGGTGGGCCTACGCCAGACAGCCGTCAACTCGCAGCAGCCCGTGCTTCGTTACAGACTCTGTCTAAGACAAACGAGCTCACAGCATGTTTATAATGCAGACAATCGTTATTGACGCCAGGGCCCACATGCTGGGCCGCTTGGCCTCAGTGGTGGCCAAGCAGATCCTCTCAGGCTATCAGATTGTGAGTGGCTAGTTCTCTACTTCGCATGATTAGCTATGCGCCTTGCTGGAGATTGGGCTGATGGGCATGCAGGCTGTGCTCGCATCCAGGTCGCGCCACAAACAGTCAACAGCAGCAGTTGTTACCTGGAGCTGGCAACCTGACTGCACGATCGCCTGACCACGGAACACTCAGCAATAGTTGAAGGGAGATTGCTTGACAGCGACGTTTTTGTGCAGGTGATCGTCCGATGTGAGGAGATCAGCATCTCTGGTGGCTTGGTTCGTCAGAAGATGAAGTACGAGCGTTTCCTGCGCAAGAAGCACAACACCAACCCACAGAGGGCTGGTGTGTGGCATTACCGTGCCCCATCACGCATCTTCTGGAGGACAGTGCGTGGGTGAGTAGCAATCTCTTGACATGTCTCCGCAGGACTCCGTTTCACTGCAAGCTTGCACTGCAGTTACATAAGTGCCAGCACAGTACACACAGCATTACATGGCAAGCGATCAGCAGCTGGACATGCAGCGGATATCAGCAGAAGTAGGTATGGAGTGCTGCTATCAGGGTTACAGTGGGAACGGTATCAGGTAGCAGTCTGTAGCCAGCCACAGCGTCATTGCAGGTGTTCAGGGATGGTTAGTATCTTCTACCAGCAGCAGCACACCTGGCCACACATCAGCGGTGTGAATCCTATTGTGGTTCTCAGCCTTTTCTGGTCATTTCAGAAGTACTGTCAACCGCCGCAAAGAAAGAAAGGGGCTGTAGCCGACTATGCAGCTTCAAACAGCAGCAGACCAGCAGTCCTGTTTGGGTGCCATAGATTGGCATCCAGCTCAGACTTGTAGTGATCAACCATTGATGTTGGTAAATGGCAGATTTGGCACCGACTTACTGCATTGGCACATGGACTCTGCAGCAGACTGACAAGCTTGGCTGCGCCTGTGTCACTCTGCTGCAGCTATTTCAGCGTGTTTGCCATTGTGTGTGGTAGTTGACTACATTACCCATGTCACTGGTTGTCCATCACAACAGACACTGGCCTGCCTGAGGGCAGAGGCCTGTGTGGTGTGATCTGTACGGGTGGGACCTTCATTGTGCTTGTGCCTGGACTGTAAGGTCTTGATCTCAGAGCACCCACACCTGTGCAAGCAGGTGCTTGCACCCCTATGCTGCTTTCTGTCTGCGCTTAAGGTCTTGACACATCTTGTGTGTGTGCAGAATGGTCCCCCACAAGACCCCCCGTGGTGCTGCTGCCCTGGAGCGCCTCAAGTGCTTTGAGGGTGTGCCTCCTCCTTATGACAAGGTGAAGCGCCTGGTGGTGCCTGACGCACTGCAGGTGCTGCGACTGCAGCATGGACACAGGTTCTGCAAGCTGGGAAACCTTGCTCAGTCGGTGAGTTACTGCGGCAGTGGTGGAATTTCTGATCGAAAACTATGACAGCTGAGACTTTGCAGTTGTGGTTGTGCTTGTGACAGTCGCTTAAATCGCAGCGTGTAGCCCTTGGTCAGGTTCAACTGGCCTGTGACTCAACTTCCATTTGGCGGTGTGCCCGATGGCTGTCCATGAGGGCTGGCCACCTTTCAGTCATGGTGTGGTGTGTTGCTTCCAGCAGCCAGTGTGATGCAGTCACTGGTGTATGCGCCTGTGTTGAGCCAGTCAGGTGGTGAGGAACTGGCCGAGTGTGTTTGTATGTCACCCCACTGCCACCACCAATAATCAACATACATATATCAACTGCAACTGATACACTTCTTCAGTCACAGCTTATCCCATCACCATTGCATTCCATGTGATCTTGTGCAGGTGGGCTGGAAGCACCAGGATGCTCTTGCAGAGCTTGAGGCCAAGCGCAAGAGCAAGGCTGCAGCCTTCTACCAGGCCAAGAAGAAGACCTTGGCTCTTAAGGCCAAGGCAGCAGCACAGGTGGCCTGAAGCAGAAGCAGATAGCAGCACCAGCGGCAACCAAGGAGGGCAGCAGCTGGAGCAGCAGTGCCCTTTGCACGAGCAGCTGAGCTGGCAACAGCAGCAGTAGCAGTAGCTGCAGCATCATGCAGCAGTACATGTGAGGTTACAAGGTCTACACTCAGGGGTTTGCTTATATCATAGCAGTCTGACCCTGTGCAGCTGGATGTAAGCACGTGGCTTGTAACATGATTTGCTATAACATGGTTCAGCTGCCTATCATACAGCTACACGGGCTGTGGCAATATGGCTCCTAATGCGTTGGTCAAAACAGTACTGATGCTGGCGACATCCCGCCGTAATGAGCTCAGAGCTGTTGACGTCATCAATCACCTCCTCGAAACCTTACAAGCAGTGCTCCCACGTGGATGAGTGCTCTGTTGCACTGCGTCTGTGACAGATTACCACTTTGATTTCCTAGAGCATGACACTCTATGAGCCTGCAGCTGTTTACGGATATGCGAGCCTGGCAATGCCAATCAACTGACGTCAGTGAGTGCCACTCAGTGGGTTTGCAACGTTGGTAACACGTTGCTGGCAGGCACTGCCAGAGGCACTGATGGATGATGTGTGGCACACAATGAAACTCCAGCCTGAGCACCTGTCAACCTGACTCACTCAGTCACTAAGTCAGGTATAGTACAACCTAACTCACTAATTAGCCTTATATAAGGACTCTGGTAATGACAGAGTACGACTGCATGAGGTTGAACATAACTTCTAAGGTAACTGTATAGCCTACTGATACCCAGGGATGCCCACACACAAGTGCATAAGGATATTGATGGAAAAGAGATAGATCCATGCAACTATCTAGAGCTGTGTGGATGCATGGCAGGAGCACGTGCGGATGCAAGCGGCCTGCACGTCCCTGGACACCACAAGCACAGCACTTGGTGCAGCCACCAGGCGGTCTGCAACATGACACTGCATGCATGGCTGCACAGCATGCAAGAACTCAGACAAGCAAGGTATACTTGACTGCAGCTCCATGACACCAAATTTGGCCTAGTATGCACTGAAGTCTGCCGGTCAGTAATGAGCAACACACAAAAGCATGAAAGATAGCCCGCAAGCCTAGCAGTGTTTGTGTCTGTGATGATCATCCCACAATGCTCATGGTTGCTTCCACGTTGGCAACCAGCATAAATGCATGTCTTTTTATGCATGTCTTTGTACAGAGACTGACCCAGGGCACTTTGCATGGGAAGTCAGCAGCAGTTGATATTTGCAACTGCTCATTCACTAAAAGACGCACTGTAAGGGCCCTTATCAAGTGCTCACGGCGGCAGGACCCCTCCTGCTTGTGACTTGTGCTGTCACAATATCATGAAATGACTTGCAGTTGATTGAGCGCAGAAATACTGCGGTGTATGCACCTCAGTGACGCCAGATGTTGCTTGTCTCTCTGTCCACTCCCAAACAGCACAAGGCCGGCATCATGACTGGCAGAAAGCTGTGTATGATATGCCAGCATCACAGGGCAACTGGACCCATAAACAATGAGCAGCCTGGCCAGTGGCTATCTCTACTACCACCCGGGTGTTGAACATTCATGGGGCTCAAGTTGAGACATGACTGTGTAGATAACGGAGGTCAGGAACAGGGAGGGCCAACACCTCATCGCATGTGATGCAACTGCCAACACAGACGGCACAACCAACTCACTGGTTGGGTCAGGTGTCTTTGACCTATATTTCGATCATCAACACACAGACCACACTCATCATTCAGGCAACCCGTGAACCACCTGATATGATGTGCAAGCAACCCCACTTGCCTGCCTACTGTGAATTGAATGTGCACAGAATTGAGCAGAACACACTTAGAAGTCCACTTGCAAGCTTATTGTATGACCACGTAACTCCAGGGTGAATGTTACACATCTATAATGTAACTGGCACACTTTTGGAACCGTTAAGAGCACAATGTAAGATAAGAGCACATGGTAAGTTATGATAAGAAAACCAGATACACTGGTTTCTGCAATATGCAAACATATGCAGGCTCAAACCTCCTCTGCTGAGCAAAACAAGGTACTTAGCAGCAGGAGGCAGGTCTGTAGTAAATAAGGGTACAGGCACACAATCGCACTATGCTGGCTTACAAAGTGTAACTGCAGCAGAGGCCCTGGCTGCACATGCATATAAACATCGGCAAACAATCCAGGCCTCGTGTCAGACCACAAACACAGGATGGCTCTACTGCAGCTGCCCTAAGATGTTGCACACGACCTTGCAGCTTCATTTGTGCAGTTGTAACATGCAAGCAAGCATTCATGCACAACCACCACAGGCGTCTGATAGCACAGCAGACCACACCAGCACCTTCATAAGACTGCTTGCTAGATCAATGCACTATGTATCCGCACCAAATGATCGAAGGATTTGACTTCAGCAGAGACTTCCTGGCAGTCAGCAACCAAATGCTGCCAGCACTGAGCAGGGAAGAAGCCATGGAAGCTACTGTTCGTCTGCCAGATACCACGGCAGCTCTAATACCTCACAGCGACACGATCAAGCCGAGCCATCAGTCCTGATGTTGGAGAGTGGTTGGAGGAAGGGCCATAGCTGAGGCAGGTGTGGCTGCCAATGATGCCAAGTTGACTGGTCCAAAGCCGCGAATGATGCAGCGGCAAAATGGGCACACAGCTGTGCTCAAGGAGAAGCGCTCTATCATGTCCAAAGCACACCCGGCTGCAATACATTATCGAAAAGACAGCAGTAGACATGTCAGGCGTACCTTCCAGTCATCAGATGCACACTGTGAAAGGAGCTGAGATGCCTTGAGCACAAACACGCCATTGCAATTCATCTGTGCTTGATGCTGCCTGCTGCCGAAGAAGCAGTATGGTGAGTGACAGTGGTTGGCTGCAACACTCAACCCTTGATGGAAGCAACCAGTTGCTATGACTCACCACACATGCTGTGGTTGCAGGGTACAATGCAGGCTGTAGGGGTCTCATCAAGACACACCCCACACGTCCTGCTGTCCTCGCCCATGCTCTCATCACATACACGATGTATGCTGGGCTTTACACAGCTGTTCCAGGTGTACTGCTTGAATAGGACGTCCAGCATGCTAGGTTCCGCTGGTGCAGCAGAGCTTGTGCAGGCTATTTGCTGATGTTGCTGCTGCTGCCCCTGTTGGTTGACAGGGCCAAGCATCTGACCAGGAGAGTGAGGTGCCATGAGTGGGAGTGATAACATGATCTCCTCATCCCAGAAGGGGCCCTGATTATCATCGTCAGCCACACTACACAAGCTACTGCTGTTACATCTGCTCATGACTTCTGGTTGCTGTTGCTGCTGCTGTTCCACTGAGCCTCTAACTGTTGTACCAGATGCAGGCTGCACTGACAAGGGCTCTGGAGATACTGCACCAGACTTGGGACTGACGGATACTTCCAGGTCAATGTCCTTATCAAAGCCTTTGTCATCTGCGTCATGACCTGCCTGCTGCGACTCCTGTCCGCTGGCTGCAGTACCAAGCACCACAGACATCAGCATGCGGGGTGATAGGGGACTAGGCGGTGGGCCGAACTCCCCCTGTCCCCTGCTGCCTTTCCTGCTGTGAGCTCTTGAGCCAAGAGACCTCCTGCTCTGAGGCCGGGACCCGCCCTGCTCGCTGCCTGCTGCTCTGAGGCTGCCTCTGCCGCCACTGAGGCTGCGCCTGTGCTGCCCTGTCAAGCTCCAGCGGCGCTTCTGGCTGCCAGCTGATGCGCTGTTATCACTGCCGCCTGTACCATGGCAACTTGGGTCGCCCTGCTGCTGGCGTTGCTGCTGTGAAGGGGGGCGCTCTGTCAGCTGCTGCTGTAGCAGCTGCTCCTGCTCCTGCCGTTGCTCAGCCCAAGTGGTGCTGCACTCTGCTAATATTGTGTCCATATCCAGCTGAATAGCAGCTTTGCCTGAAACAGCTGCCACCTTGCAGATGTTTGCTGTTGTTGTTGCTGCAGTGCTTTCTGCGTGCTCCAACTCTCTGATATTATTAAGATCTGCCACAAGAGACTTGTGCAGCACTGCTGCTGCAATGGTGGCTAAGCGTGGTGGGCCCCAGTCCGTTCCAGTGTCAAGCTGCTCTCCAGCAAGAAGATATCTACACATGCACACAACACACACACTGAGCACTGCATTGACACCATGTGTGCAGCCAACCAACCCTTCACCATGTCAGTCAGCCATACAACCATGCTACCAGGTCAGTGGAAAACCTACAGCGTAACAATGCTCGAAACAAAGCTGTATGAAGCAGACTCCTAACAGCTCAACGGCCTGCAGCTACAAGAAACATGCTTCACTTTCCATAAGCAGCACATCCCAGCTACTACGCTGACTGAGCACCCACCTGACAGGCACACTGGGATCTAGGAGCTCTGCCAGCCATGTGAAACTCTTGCGCATGGCCAGGTGATACGGCAAGCGACCATAATCATTGCGCATAGCACGTGGGTCGCGCACTCGGCGAGGCAGGCCATTGTCAGGAAGGATGGAGCCCGACAACTCATTCTGCATAACAGAGGAGGCAGCGGCAGCAGCAGAGACAGGACTTTGAACTTGCTATATTTCACAGTCAAGTTCGTCAGCAGCACAAATGTCCACTGCACAAATGGTTGCCTGTACCATGACTACACAACCCCTGCTTTGCAGTCCTTACCAAATCCCGGGACGTTAAAGCCATCAACTTACATATGCTCGCAGCAGAATTTGGATGGACTCTATATTGCCTCTGTTGGCTGCTATGTGCATGACTGTATCACCAGCATTCACACTGGCCCAGTCCAGGTCAGGGAATTCCGCCTGCGCTGTGATATCTGCATGATGGGCTATGAGCTGCTGCAGGACATCCAGCTGGTCGCAATAGACTGCATAGTGCAAAGCTGTCAGGCCTGCGTGATTGCCTTGCTCCAACAGCCTGCATGAAACAGAGCGTAATTTGCCAATGTAGGTACTTGAGGCATGGGGTTTTTGATACGTGGTCAGCATTCAGAAGTGAACAGCCAGAAAATCAGGCCCTGTTCACAGCATAGCATCAGTTGTCTGCAACCCCGTCCAAAAGAGGCAAGCTGTAGTGACTTGCACAAGCTACAGCTCAGCTGCAGCTGGTCGGACACCGCCACACGTCAACCCAACAGCTCACTTACGTCTTGCCATTGCTTGGATGCCTACCATCGCCTGCACTGGCCAGCATCAGCCAAATGGCATCGGTGGCACCGCCTTGGGCTGCACAGTGCAGAGCAGTGTGACGCCTGACACGATCATGTTTCCAGGCATCAGCACCTGCGCACCAGTGCAAAGAATGCTCAGCTCCTGTTGTATGACAACCCTGGCAGGCGATGGCCATGGCAGCACCACCTGTTGAGAAGAATGTGATCACTTTCTCACTGTGCTGCATTGATCACGAAAGAGACAATCTGCAGACTGTTGCTGGAATGCAAATCTCAGTCGAAATGGCGCACCATGTTTGAGAAGCCAAGCTACCGCCTCTGTATGTGAACCAGTACACGCCAGCATCAATGGTGTGATGCCTTTGAGGTTTGGCTTGTTGATTACTCGCTTAATGACATCTAGGTAATTGCTCCCCATGCGTCTGATACTGCCGCTGCTGTTACTTATGTCTTTGCTGGTCGCCTCATATGCCTGTTTAAGTGCTCGCTCCATGGCATCAAACACCTCAACCCGGCCTGCTTTTGCTGCTTTGTGCCAGATCGTGTTGCCGCCAAATACAGAACTGTGTGACAAAAACCCTGGGTTGCAGGCTATGATCATATCCACAACATTGGCGTCCCCACGTTCCGCACATTTGAGGAGCTCTTTGCCAGGATCTGCCAACTGTAGAGGCAGCCTGGTGCCAGAGTGGCTATTGCCCATGGTGATGCCTCTGTGCCTGCGCAGGCAGATAGTGGAAAACAAGCAATTGTGTGCAAAGCCATAATGCAGCCACATCAGTTGAGAACAGCCGAGAGGACTCGTTCTGCTCAGAGCACGACTGTTACGGAACAGGGGGACAAAGAGGGTCATGCGATGCTTTTAAATATTATTACAGCACACAGTTCCATTTACAATACTGTGAACGACACTACAGTGCGCTGCTGATGGGCTGCCGGACTGCTCCCGAAGCTGGTAGCACTCAGCCAAACAAATGCCGCTGGTAGGAGACGAGGGGGCTCAAGGTACACCAGCTGGTATTAGCTGCCTGATTATCCCAGGTAGAATGTGAGTCACGCTGCATACAATAACTCAGGGTCAAATGAACTTGCTACCTTCAGCTCCAACACCAGTCCAGCAAGGCAATATCGTCAAATAACTAGCGTACTAGTTGGTTCAAGGTCGCCGAGCCCTGCCTGCGAACGCCGTTGACGCTCCCCCCTGTTCGGCCTAGCTTGTCCTCGTTCTCCACATGACGTAGGCACAATAAAAGTCAACGGAGGTTCAGCAATACTACGCAAGCGTCGTGAAGAGTCCCTGTAACTTGCTTGCCAGGTGCAACTCTACTGCCGTTCCCAACGTGCCTGCCTGCGCAACTTGCACCGCTGATGCTACAAACCTCGTATGTCGTACTATGCAGAAAGCTGAATGACGTTCAACGCCGTAGCCATCGCAGTGTTGCGCCTTTCCGTGTGACACAAGCGGGAGCTGGAGCGACTATTGACTGGTCGTCGGAGCGTGCTGTTGATGTGGCGCTGTTGCTTGTTGATTGATTGTGTTGAACTTGTCAACAAGCGATGATGCACAGGCGGGCAGCGCTTATCGTGCTGCTGATAGCAACTGACCTTCCGAAGGTGCAGGGCGTGCAGCACAGCTCGGTGAAGTACACTTGATTGTGGCGTCGCCTCCGTGTTCAACGCCTCAAAGATTGTTGGCAACAGAGTTGCATTTTGCCACTTCTGGGGCATGAGAAGGCGTTGAAAACATCCATTAGTAGGTGACTGCTGATCGTAGCGCATTTGCTGCTGTTTGGTCACCCTTCGACAATCAATATGCACCTGATGCCAGTGCCACACATGCACTGAGCCATAGGTGAGATGTACCTCCCCCTGCGTAGCATATTGGATGCACAGTATGCAAGGTATATGCTAATGGTTGGCCTACATGCATGTGTTTGGGCAAGCATCAGTGGTAAGCATGCCATTCTTACCCGGAGTGGGACATCACTGAGATGGCACGTTGGAGTGAAGCCTACACAAACATCCTGATACCGCACAGCCGATCATGGCAGCTTTTGGTGGACCTCAATACATGCAACTTGATGATGCCATGCTGTAGACACAATGGCCAAGTGATGCTTGAGCAATATGCTGCCAGAACCTGGAGGTTAATGGGCTATTCCTGGTTGCTGTATACAACATACCACTGCATTCCTATGATGGTCACATCTATATACAACAGTACATAGATGCCAGGCAGGGACCACCTGACTAATGCGTGCCCTTGCTATATAGACTTGGGAACCAGGGAGATGACCAGTTGCTGCCCACCCAGATCTACGGTAATTGGCGGCCCGGACCTAGGGGTCAGCAGAGTAGAGGATGCAATGGGTGACAGTAGGTCACTACTTGATCCTCGCCCATTGCGTTCACCATGCACAGGGGGCTCCCGCATGTGCTGCACCTGGGACCTGCTGCCTGCTGCTTGCTGCCATGTGAAATGTGCAACCTTGGACAATTGTTGCCTGAAGTCTTGTAACCATTGAGAATGCTGCTGCATGACATTCTGCGCCACATCACGCTCCTCTCGCAGCTTGTTTATGTATACCTGCGCGTGCAGCAGCACTGTAGCATCAGCGCCTCTGCATGTGTCGGCCTTGTTGAGCTGTCCTGCTCTGGTTATGTTGCCTGCTGAGCTGTGATTCGTGCAGGCACAAGAGACAGGCAACAGCAGTCTGAGCAGGTGTGCGGTTACTGGTTGTGTTACTCACCAAGCTGGGAGCAGAACCTCCCTGCTGACTGGACGATGCCTCTGTTATGGCGACGCCTGCCTGCAACAGGTCAGGCCCAAGGGTTTGCCCTCGTTTGTGGCCTTGACGCTGCCAGTTGCTACCATGACTGCCGTTGGCAGTTACGTGACTACTGCCGCCCACGCCCCCGGCAGAGCTTGTGGCTGCATGCAGTGCATGCTGCAGTGCTGCAGTGACCCTGTCCAGCGAGGACTCCTTCTGAAGCATGCCTGCTGCAGTGTGGGGAGTAGAACCAACATGAGGCTGCTGATGCAGTGGTTGCTGCTTGTACTGTGTAGGAGGGGAGGGAGTCAATAGTTGACTGCGGCTATTGCTGGGTTGCTGCAGTAGGCGGCGTAGGTGCAGGTCAATGAAACCGGTTGCAGAACAGTGTTGACCTTGCTGTGCATTTGGAGCTTGCTGCTGCAGGATTCCAACATAAGCCTCCAGCTGTTGCACCTGCAGCATATGACACCATGATCAAGACATTCAGCTGCCAACACAACATGCGTGTGAGCGACAAAGGCGCCAACTTGAACAGTTGCCCACCAGCATAGCAGTGCCTTGCAGCAAGCAATCAAAAAGAGCAATGCAAGCAATCCACATGAAGGCTGCACAACACAGGCAACTGACAACTTCATCGCCCTTGCTCTCCAGGCACTCATGGTTACTGTGAGTCACCTGTGCTTTGAGTGCCTTCAGCTGCCGGGTCTCCTCATTCAGACCATGTATTTGCTCTTGCAGCACACCCTTGAGCTGCCTGAGCCGCTGCATAACTTCTTCATCATCTCTGTTGTCAGGTGCTAGCTGTTCTGTCGCTGTCAGTGCTGTCTTCCATTCAGCCTGAGCAGCAAGGACACTGGCTTGCCGTTGTTGTATCTCCCGCCGCCGTTGTCTGATGAACTGCTTGGCACACAACAGCAAGTCACTGTAGGGGTGTGCTTGAGGGCTCTGTAGATCTTGCAGCTGCTGAACAAATACAGCTGTTGCTGTTTCTGCAGCCAACTCCTCCAGTTTACTCCTAACAGCTGCTGCCATGGCATCAGCGTTTCCAGCAATGCTTGCAGCAGCTGCAACAGCAACTCCAGTGCTGGTGGAGACCTCAGCGCCACTCCTGCCCATGTTGGTGCTGGCCCTTTGAGTGCACGGCTCCCAGTGCTGTTGTTGGCTGCCAATCAGCAAGGCCTCCTGACCAGTCGAACGCCGGCTAGGTGAGCAGACTTTGCCAGCAGGGCTGAGACTCTTTGACCGCTGCCTGCTACCTACAGCAGCAGGGTCTATTGCGCCGATGTCAGGATTCTCAGTAGCGAAGCCTGTTGGCAAGCTCCTGACGCTGGCAACAGCTGAGGCTCCTGGCCTGTCATTGGTGTTGTCTGCATCCCTGGCCAGCATGGCAGCTACACCAAAACTTGAGCGCCCACCAGATGCAGGGCTGCTTCTGATGTTCATGCCGCTTGCTTGGGGGCTGCTTATTGCTGCTTGTAGGCCGCTTATGACTTGGTTCACACCACCATCAGCATCAAGCCACTTCTTCACCTGTTCCTGCACACATCAACGGCAAGAGAAATGCCAAGCAGACACACAGCTAGTTCGCTATGTGCAGGCATAATATGAAAAGACAGGCTTAGAACCAAGCCCAGTCGCTGATAAACCAACAGCAAAGGCTCATGCAGCTTTCACACTTGCTCTGATGTTGGACTGACAGTCTTGCAGCATGCATAGAAACGCAAATAATAGTAAACACATTTGCAGCTACTGCCAGTCATGATATGCACAGCTCCTGCAGCTGCACATGAAGCACACCTGGCGCTGTGCCAGCATGAGCGCCTGTTCACCAGCCAGCTGTTTAGCTACTTCGCGCTCTATGCGTCTTCTGCCAGCTGCTAGTGCTGCTCGCCTCTCCAACTCAATCTGCTCTACCACACGCCCTTGCATTGCCCGCCGCTCACTCTCTAAGAGGCGTGCCTCTGCACGTAGAAGCACAGCAGCAACAAACATCAGGTAATACACATCAACATGCTCAGGTGCTGCAAGCTGGGCTTGTTTGAGACGTCTTCATCAATCAGCAAGGGCATACAGCAGCTCAGACAAGCACCCTGCAGCAGTAGGCATCTGCATTTGCTGTTGGTGTGTGCTAGATGCCAGAAGTCATCAGACCACTGTCTCAGCCTGTACTCACCCTCATCCAGGAGTCGCTGCTTTGCATCCTGAAACTCCTGCACTGCAGCTGCTTGCAACTGTCCCAGCACATCCTGCAGCTCCTTGCGCTTTGCACTCAAGCTGGCATCAGCACCGTCAAGTGCTGCCTGAAGTGTGGACAGCTGACTGCTGGTGAGGGAGAGAGCTGCTTGCTTGCTGGCCAGCTCTGCTGCTGAATCAGCTAGGGCTTTGCGAGTCCTGCAGCATCAGCAGAGATTATCCACCTCACGCACTTCGTCTGTAGGTGCCCAGCCGTTTGGCAGGCATCATTGCAGATGGCGAACAGAAAACAAGCAGATATATAACATGGAGATGCATGCTCATGGTCACTCTGAAGATGTTGCCCAGAACATACAGGGCACAGAGTGCATGTGCCACCTGAGGCTTGAAGGCAGTTCCATTGCAAAGGGCACAAGGCGCCTAAAGAGCAACGTCTGATACTTACCGTGTAAGCTGTTCCTCCAGGGCGTGAAACTCGGCATCAGCCTTTTTCCTCAAGGTGTCACTCAGACCGCTCTCTAGTGTGCTCAACTCCCCAAGCCGCTTGGCAAGCTCGGCTGCTGTGTCCCTGAGGGAAGCTTGACGCTCACTGTAGAGGCTGTCCAGTGATTCCATTTGGCTCTGACGCCGTGCCACTTCCTCACGCAAGTCTGCTAAACGCCTGTTG
Organism: Coelastrella sp. MACC-549; assembly: GCA_018290735.1. Classification (NCBI taxonomy): domain Eukaryota; kingdom Viridiplantae; phylum Chlorophyta; class Chlorophyceae; order Sphaeropleales; family Scenedesmaceae; genus Coelastrella; species Coelastrella sp. MACC-549. Next base: position 66,975 of record JABEVS010000048.1, read on the forward strand.
ATCATCTGGACATCTGCCTGGCGTCGCTGCATTGCAGAACCGCAGTGGCACATGATGGCAACAGAGACAGGGCAGCTGGTATGTCCTACGTCAAGACGTAGCTGCACATAAAACAACATTGGAGTGTGCTATCTATGAGCCGCTTACAAGTCCATCATGTGCTGTGACCAGTCAATGCAGCAGTGACCAGGATGCAGCCAGCTTGCCACCCAGCCGTCTGGGGTGCTCCCTTCACGCTTGTGCCACATTGGCCAGGGGCGCGCATACAGTCTACCAGCATTTACCTGCTGCTCAGCTTCCCTGGCTTTGATGCTACCCTCAAGCTCCTGCAGCTGGCCTTTAATGCTTGCCAGCTTGGGCTCACACACACTGATGTCCTGCTTCAGTGATGTCAGCTGCTGCTCTGCTTCTGCTGCTGCAGCACGGCGCGCAGCTACTGCTGCATCTGTAGACTCCAGCTGCTGCTGTGCCAACTGAACCTGCTGCTGTAGGCTGGCCAGCTGCTCTTGTGCTGCAGCTGTGCTCAAGGCATCCATTCCTGCACCACTGCTGCCCTGGTCCTGCTGACAAGATTAGGCCAGGACAGAGGCACTTAGAGTGAAGATTGGCGAGTGCAAAGAAGGTTGCATGAGACCCTCCCAGTGCAGCACAGCGTGATGCAGGCTGAGTCCTTGCCATGCTGCTACTGTTTGCTGCTGGAAGCTTGCTTGGTTGCATGCGCCTGCTCACCTGCAGTGACCTGCCCTGAGCTTGGTCTGTGAGTTTTTGCAGGACTGTCGCCTTATCTGCTACAGCTGCCTCCAGCCGTTGCAGCTCTGCTGTTTGTGCTTCCAACTTATCAGCCGCGGCAGCCATGTCGGCATCTAGCTGCCCTGCAAGCTCCCTCAGTGCTGCAGCACGCCTGCTGGCCTTGTACGCAGTGACCTCAACAGCAACCTGCACGGCAGTCAGCGGCCCAAAAGTAGGCGTGAACAGATCCTGTGCAGACTCTTGCATGATCTAACACTTACAGCTGGCTTGCTGCAGCAACCAGACATTGGCCAGGCCAGGTAACAATAGAGCTGCATACCTCAATGCTATCACCCTAACCCACCTCTTGTTCGACCTTCTGCACAGCTTCCTTCAGCAGCTGCTGTTTTCGCCCTGTTGCATCTGAAATGGCCTGCTCCTCAGCTGCAGCAGCTGCCTTTTGCTTTAAAGCTGACAGTTCCCCTTCACTGAGTGCTGTTGCTGATGACAAGCGCTCGTGTGCTGCTTGCAACATGGCTGCTGCTGATGCTTCAAGGCTGGTCTGCTGAGCATTGAGCTGTGCCATTCTGTCAGCATGGTCTTGGCTGCTGTTCTGAAGCTCAGCATCTTGCTGAACCTGCAGGGAAAAACAGGTGAAACATACTTGCCCAACAGGTGTCATGTTGCCTTGTGCATAAGCACCAGTGTGGGGTAACCGCTGGCTGACCAGAAACAGCTGCCATTCACCAGAGCTAGACCAGCCTGACTAAGATCAGCATAATGCTGCATCGCCCTCTGCAATATAAGAGATTCGTCTTTTATTGTCTCCATCATGTACACCATTTCCTTCCTATGTGAGAACGACAATTGAATCTACAAGCTCACGCCTCATTGTCAAAACACATCTGAAAGGCCATAATTTCCTGATAATGTGCATACAAACAATTGCATACTTTTGTTGAATAGTGTTTTGTACAATGCCTCCTTTTCTGTATGTTGCATAGTATGTTGTATGACTTCTGAATTCATTGCTCTCCTCTTACCTGCAGCTGACTCCTGAGCACCTGCAACCGTGCTTCTTTCTCCACTTTCATCTCCTGCACTATCTGTGACTCCTGTTCGCCCAGCTGCTGCTGCAATGACCACAGCCGCTGCTGGTGCAGGTGCTGCAGAGCCACCTGCTGCTGCTCAACTTCATTTTGCAGGCCTTGCTCCCACAAACGGCGGTCCTTGTCCAGATGCTGCCTACAATCACAAACACAGGGATGCCTCATACCCTGAGTGCATGACACATTCAGTTGGACACAACTTTGGAGTAGCACTCATTGGTGACCAATACCTGCAATTCAGCAGGCTATTGGCGGCCAGCAGCTGACTGCATTTGGTTTTCCTTGGGAATCAGCTGCTCTCAGCGGTTGAGCGTGATTCTGCTGTTCAGTGGCTTGCCTGTAAGCTTTTCGCTGCTCTTGGTCGGCTGCATCAGCGGTTGCCTGCCATTCTGTGCTACTCGCTGATTGTGCTGCTGCCGCTGCTGCTGCTGTAACAGCGCCATCAGCTGAGATCGACCTGGAGGCTGATAGCCCCTGCATGCATATAAAAACACTTCCGCCTGGTCATCTTCCACAGGCAACTTTGACTTATGTATGAGTGGATGAGTATGCCATGTGCCAAATAGTATTGACCATCGCCATGGCAATCAGTGCACACACCCCAGTCAACTGCAACGTCATCAGCTGAATCACACGACCAATGGCCGTTCTGTGTCTGCTGAACCATTATCTGGAACGCCCACAGCACGGGTACACCTACTGGCTGCTGCTGATACTCGTGAGGCCTGTGCCTGACCTTGCTAGAAGACTCTTTCAGCACTGGTGGTGCGGTGTCCTTAACAAGGTGACTGACAGGCGACTCAATCACGCTGGTGGTGGTGGCACTGGGCAGTGTAGACAAAGTGCCTGTTGGGGAACTAAGCGGCAACTGCAGGGGCTGCAGACGGAGATGCAAGTGAAGGCACGCATATCGATTGCGTCAGCAGCACAAAAGGTTTGGCAGCACACCATCCATCAAAGGGATATCCTTTGTGCAAGAGCACACCTTCTGCTGCTTGCCAGGAAGCCCCTGCTCATGGCAGCGCCCTCATCCAACAGACACACTGGATGGCATCTGGCCAAGAACACATCATTGCCTTCACGCAGCTGATGCTTGCAGTGACCTCACCTCAACTTCTGTGTGTGAGAGTACCGATGGCTGTGACACTGACACCTGCAGTTGTGGGTTCCCCTGCTGCACCTGCTGCTGCGGCTCAGCTGCATCACAATCAACCCCTGGTGTGGTCTGTAGCTGTTGAAGTTGCTGCAGCTGCTTCTGGTCACCCTCGGCTTCAAGCTGACGTCGCTGCCGCAGCTCAGTCTTGCGCAGCTGGTACAGCTCTCTGCAGTTGGCAGCAGAACACAGCCCAGAAGGAGTAGGCAGGCCGGTCTGCACAGCACAGCAGGCACAGGACACTGCTGACGTGAACTCACCTGAAGCGCTGATCGCAAGGATGGTCCCATATGCTCTCGCCAGTGGCAAAATTGAAGTAGTATATCTCCCCTGATGGAGTTTGGCTGCAGCCAATAGGAACAAGTTGAAGTCAGTTTGCATGCTGCACCACTCCTGTGACAAATCTGTGGCTGTTGTTGGGAGTGATAATGCCTACCATGGCTTCCAGTCCTCAGGGAGTGGGGCCTTCAGTCCATCTCTTGCTATAAAGAGAAGCTCCTGCATGACATATAGAGCTTGTTGCAACAAAGAATGCGACCCATCTTGGCACTGGGAATCAGCTGATGATGGCAGCACACCTGTTCTGTTTCAAGGTCTATGCCCAACCAGCTTGCATACTCCAGTATCTCTGCGGTAATTCAAGGCTTCAGTACGGTAATGAGCCACGAAGGAGCCGGCCTACACGTCAGTCAGTACCTCTCTCTGTGGGTTCATAGTTTTCATCAATCTCCTCCTCCAACACCACTTGTTGATCGACATCTTCTGTTGTGTACTCCATAGCATGTTAAAAAGGCCTTCCGCAGTAATCAGCAAAGCTCGCGTGCAGGCATGAGTCGATGAAAGTGCGCAACAAGCTCCAGACATGTCACCAGCATGCCGACGCCCACTGCACATCAGCTCATGCGCAAGACCGGGCAGTGATCATCATATGCTAAACATTGCGAAATCACAAGCAAGCGGCATGAACACCGATCTTGGTGCTCTGCTGTGAGTTTTCCCGATATTACGAAGCATGATCTTGCTGCAGCTTGCAATTAAGGACGTGCAAGTGTATATCAATTTGTGCAGTCAGCGTATCAGTCTGACTTCATTCTTCTCACACACTGCGGGACCGAGCGGGTACTTAACAACGGGAGCGCAGGAGGCTCCTGTCAGGAGGAGCTTGCACCACCATAGACACTGCAGTGATTGCAGCTTTTTTTATCACAAGAAGAAAAGGACTGCAGTGTGTCTAGGATTGTTATGTGCTGCGGACTGTACGGTCGCTGGGCAGTACCGTATGACGGGCAGCAAGCCAGCAGAAGCAGTGTTGTGCCATGTAACTACCTGCGGTCATCAGCCAGAGGTACAGGTAGTCTTAGGAGCTGAGTACTGCCGGAGTGCAATGCGCGCAATGATGGACAGGACTGCCTAGCGAGGCCATTCATCACCCCTCTCAGGTGGGAAGTCACAGAATGAATCCCACAGCAATGTTTAAGTTTTTGGTGGTTGAGACCCTAGGTGCAACGCTCCTGCGGCAGGCGATGGTCACGGCACTGTTCAAGTCACATTGGGTGGCTGTTCAGTGGCACACCATAGGCTTTGACTCTGGCGATCAATCACCTGAGTTACAGCAACGTGCATCAGCTGCGCTGCTCTGTTGCTTTTCCGCAGCTAGTTCTCCTGCAAATCTGTGATGTTTTTGCATGCTGCATCAAGGTAGGCAGCTGCCACGCATGAGCTGCCAGTGTTACAGCCAGGCATGGTGCAACAACTGTCAAGTTCAACAAATGGTATACTGGCCCTGATGAGAGATGCATCTTGTGGTGCCACCACAAGCGGCTGTGTAAGCAGTTCAAAAAAATCCTGTCAGCTATGTGTTGTAAGCTCAGGCTTGACTGTTCGTAAACCTGATTAGGTCTGAGTGCTGACAGTGTATTTGGCGATGCCACCTGTGATTGTTGCGGCACAGTTTACAACACTACCAGTGTGTGCATGCATTGCACTGGTCTTGTTATAATAGGGTTTGGAGCATAAGAGCGTGTTGCACTCAGAGTCTGCCCTGTTTACTACGAGCAGCGCAGCCGCTGAAGGGGCTACAAGCTGCCGCTGCAGGAAAACTTGTGAAGAGGCTGTACAGTGTTGACTGAACTCAGTTGCATCTCTGAAACACAGCACTGCAACAAGCCTTGTCGGCAACAGACCAAGCGAAATCCGCACATGTAGCTGACCAGCACAGGGGCATGCTAAGCTTCAACACCTACGACACATTCACAACAGCGTACTCTTGCAGGAGCCATTCTGACTCAGACATGATGTGTGCACCCCAACAGAGTAGCTGATGGCTTCAGTGCAGTAGTCATGAGTAAATCCCTGTAGGCTGCAGAATGCTGCTGCTCAAGACAACGTGCTGATGGTAATACACCTGACTTACAGTCCACAGCTGGCCAGATGACCTTTGCTTGATAAAGCAACATCAAGAAGCAACTTGCATTGGCAAATGCTCGCAACACTCGGCGGCCCACAGCTGCTGCTTTGAAGCCTTCACCGAAACCTCAATGAGGTGAAGTTTTGGCATGATTTGGGCCACTCAACACTCACGCCTCAGCCATGTAAAGCAACCATTGCTGCTGCGGTACGTCAGACCCGCCGGGCGGACGAATCCCGGCGGACGTGTCCCGGCTAATGTGTGTTTTGGAAGTGCTGGCCAGCAGCAGGTACAGTCCTTTGGTTCTCTGCTCTCTTAGCAGCAAGGCACTCCAATACTGTGCCCACCACAGCTGTTAACCACTTGCCAACACAGCATCCAGCTGTTGGTGCTGCAGTATCCCGAATGCGTGGCACGCTTGCAGCAGGTGTGCAGGACCCTGGTGGGCTGTGGGGAATGTACTGGCCTGTTGTGCTGTAAGGTTGTGGTGCAGGTCTGGGAAGGTCTGTTTGAGTTGAATGCTCCAGTGTTGATGCTGGCTCAATGTCTGCTGAAACAGCTGGTCCTGATGCAGCGGCAACAACTGCTGCTTCAGCATCAACGGCAAGTCCTGGTAACATTGGCGTAGCAACCGCCCGCCTTCGCAATCGAATGCGGGCTGTAGCATCTGCTGAGTCTGTGGCATGTGATGACAGGTATGCCCAAGCAGCAGCAATCTCAGGTAGCCTCTGTGCAGCTGATACATCCACGACCCAGCCATCAACTGTAGGTCTCGTATGCATCAGCCGCATGCTGGGCTCCACTTCCCTGCTGCTGCCATCAGTGGTGACATTGCCTGCAGGATCAACCTCCATGGCCGACCTCACTGTCAAGTATCCTGACTGCAATGCTTCCACACCTGGCATGAGGCGTTGCTGGTGACTGGTTGCACTTCTTCTGATCTGCAGCTGAGTCTGATCTCCACTGCCTTCAGCGATGCTGCTGCGGTCCACCAGCCTGCCGGCGGCAGCAGCAGTGGCATCGCGCTGACCCCACGCTTCATGACCTCCTGTCCAAACAGCTTCTAGTTGTGCAGCCCTTTCAGCAGCAGCAGCTGCAGCACAGTAAACTGCTGCGTCCAGTGACTCCATCCCTTTCAATTGAAGAGTGCAGCCTGCAGAGAGTCGGGGCGCAAGCTGTGCCATCAGCAAACTTGGGCACCAATTGCTAGTTACAGCCACGGTGGCACACAAACGAGGCTAGAACATGGCACGTTGCACAGGAGTAATATGTCAGGCTGTCAATACAACACTCTGTCAGGAAGTTCCCAATTGCCAATCAAGCAGTTCAAAGTTTTTCATAGCTAGGACAGCGGCAGGCAGGTAGGCAAAGTGCATACAACTGGCTGCGCATCCGGCACTGAGAAGTGCCATGATGGTGCTCAAGCTCAAAGATAGTGTGGAAAGACAGCTGCAGCCAGCTCAGTAAGATGCTTGACTGCCAGCCCTATGGAAGTGATCGATCAGCCAGCAGCTGCTTTGCATTTTGTCATCTGCTGTCTGCTTGTAGCACTGTAAAAGCCCATGATATCAACTGGGCGTTGCCAACGCTGGCAGTGTGTTGGCAATAATCATCATGTTGAATTGAAGTGATATGCATTTACACACCTGTCGGCCCTCTGCAGTGAAACTTCACCTCATGCAGGTCAATTGGGTGTCCCAGAAGCACTTCAACCTCTTTCAAGAACCTCGCTTGACCGTCTGGAGTCGGTTCCACCCTAAAGCGGTACTCTTCCCCTTCATACACCACTGCAACAACAGGGGCAATGGCAGTGCTCCCAGGGCGCAATGCCAGCTTCCAGTCAGGAAGCTTGCAGGAACAGAAGCGACACTCCACCTCTTCCCTGCATTGAACGACGTGAAGCAGCATGCACAACAGTCAGGGCCTTTGCCCTGTGTGCTGAGATTCCCATCTAAATGACATTAGATGAGATAGGACGCCACTGTGGCTGCAAGATCTTGGCAGTGACTGCCCCAAGTTTTTGCAGATCTTACTATCATCTACTACTGGTGAATCAACTACAGATTGATACCATTATGATAGTGATTCTGTCGGTCAGTGACACACTACAGCTCAGGCTACATGGCGCCGACACACCAAAGCAGCCTTAACTTGGCTGCCTACTGTATGGTATAGGCAGCCGGTCACGCAGTTGTTGGGGAATTTTCTCTGCTCATATAAAATGTATGAAGAACGCTACTTACCGGGTGCCTGCTGAGTGCAGCTGCCAGGATGCAAGACACTTTTTATGCACTGCTCTAGGACATTTGCACAACCGTATCAGTTCTCCATCTTCCTGAAAACATATCCAGCAGCTCTCCATAACACCAGTCGTGTCTCGCCGTAGACTCGGACAGGCCGCAAGCTGTATAGCTAATGTACACCAAAAACGGCTGATAAGGCAGCATCACAAACAGACTAGCTAAGTGCGTACGGAGCTCATGAAATGCTCATCATGCAACGCAGGAAGCACGTATTGTCCGGGCGCCAAGTGGACGTTATCTGCTCATCCAAGGAATCCCCTTGGGACCGCCAAACGCGCCGTTGTTGATGACCTACAGCATGACCAGCGTTGCACTCACTTTGCTGCAATGATCACAATTGCAATTACAGTATGAGTGGAAAATTGTCGGGTACAGCCGATTCGGCGTTGTACGGAAACCCCGGTGGTCGCGGATCCGTGATGGACAACGAACATCAAGTGGCAATCCTACTGCAGGCTGCAACTATCGCCCCACTACTGACCGAGCACACCCTTACTGCACAGCACTATGTTCAACTAAGCTGTATTTGGTTGAATGCGGAGAGAGGAGCCGTCTGACAGGGCGGGTCACATGTACAGCGCTTCTAATTGAACTTTGTACCTGCAACTCGCACATTATGTCCATAGTGTGATCATCCAGGCTATGTATACGTAGTACGCAATGCTGGGAGCATAGACCCGAATCCAACGCCGTTACCCAGCGACTTCCACTTGTGCAGACCACAAAGTTGTCGACAGCTCATTGGCAGCTGCAAACCCAGTACTCAGGTACATGTTACTCAGTGTACGATTGTGCGCCATTGATTGGGATAGCATGGCATAGCACCATACTTAGCGTCACTTCACTACTGCTGAGTAAGTAAATGCATGGCCTGGCGATGCACACTGCCAGTGTAGGTGACCAACTTGAAGCAAGCAGCACCATGCACGCAGCCTAGGGTGCTCAGCCCCACTGCAACAGGACTCTGTGTATGCATAACTCATCTCTTGTGCTCTGCCATGCTCCAACAGCCAGCCTGGCCTGCTTGAACAAGCAGCCAATACACAGAGTCAGCACTGTCACAATTGAGATCAGATAATCATCACTCCGCCTTGTCCGAAAGTGGATTGAATTCACTGGGTAGATTTGAGGCGCGTGGCCGATGGCAGTAAATGCTATGGCTGCAAAGCACTGACTATTATTAGTCAGCACTGTCACAGAGCACCCTATGCTCAGCCTGGGGCAGCACCAGCCGTAGTGCATTACATAATGCATGGCTGTCAATCTCTCGTGTGTCGTGCCAACGCAAAAAACAAGGCTGTTGCAGCACCCAAACCTGGGAGCATTAGGTTATAGCTTATGATTCACAACGATAGGCCGACAGACAGATAAGGAAGGCCTGGACTGCGATCAATATGACTAAGGTGCATACAATGAGGAATGAACACATAGTTATCCGCCCCACCACCACAGCTGCCTACTTGCAAACCAGTAGCAACGAACACGAGCAGTGCAGATTCCATTGTCTGTCTACTGCAGCCCACATCATCCAGCACAACTGACCACAACATGAACCCCTACTGCCTCAACAGCCCTGGCATGAAACGGCTCATGCTTGCTGTTCAGCAGCCCCAGCATCATCAAACTGCCCATCCTGCTCCTCAAACTGCTCTTCCTCATCATCATGTGCCAACAAGGCTGCAAGAATCTCACCCATATGCTTTGTCTCAGCAGAGCCCACTGCTGGCCCTTCACCACGTCCGCCCCTGCCCCTGCCCCTCCCCCTGCCCCTGCCACTCCCTCCCTCAGTGGTGATGGTGACCCCCTCCAGCACCTCTTTGTCCAGCCGCAGCTTGCGCTGAGCAATCTGGTGGATGTTGTTGTCAACTGTGCCCGCCAACACCATGCGGTGGACGGTCACGGGGCGAGTCTGACCCAGGCGATGGCAGCGATCCTCAGCCTGCCTGTCCACCTGCACAGGCAGGAAGAGTTATAACAGCAGCGGTAAGGTGCAGTCTGAACAGAGGTTCCATGGTCAGCCCAAGCCATGGTAGAAGCATGAAGCATAAGCCCACATCATGGGGATATGCACTACATGTGCAACACACAAAGCTAGAATGCTCAGGTCGTGCACAGAGATCTACGCCAAGCGCCTACCTGTGGGTTGAAGTCCACATCGTGCAGGATGACCGTGTCTGCACCCGTCAGGTTGAGCCCCTGACCACCAGCACGTGTTGACAGCAAAAAGGCAAAGATGCCGCCATCTGGGTCGTTGAAGGCATCCACAATGGACAGGCGCTCAGCCACCTGAGGAAGCAACAGCGTTGTGCAGCAGTCGTCACTGATAGAAGCAACATGAGGGAAGCTTTCAGCCACATATGAGAAAAAATGGGTTTTGATATACAGAAGACATCCCTACAGAACCAATGGATGATACAGAGTACAAATGCAGATGGAGCAGCACTTACCGCTGTGCTACCATCCAGTCTGACATATGTCAGGCCCCGCTCATGCAGGAACCACTCCAGGATGTCCAGCACTGTGGTCCATTGACTGAAGATCAGCGGCCTGCTGCCCTTCTCCCTCAGCTCCTTCAGCAGCTTGTCCAGAGCTACCAGCTTACCACTTGCCATGAGTGTGGTGGGCGCCAGCAGGTGCTGCCCCAGCAGTGCAGGGTAGCTGTGGCAGAAGTTGTGAAGCTGGAAGTCATTGTAGCCTGCAGCAAGAAGCCCATACACCCATCAGGCTCTACTGCGATTATTGCAACCCTCAGGTCGCAGTGTGGACACTTTACTGAAATATCCCTATACTACGCTGTGATCAAGGCACCAGGTAGGTTCAGCTGGCTGGCGGACTCGTCATAGGGTGTATGGCATAAGCCGATCAACGATTATTTGCAGGATGATGCTCATCCCACCTGAGATCTCCTGCAGCACCCGCGGAACTGTGCAGTTGCCTCCAAACAGCCTGTTGGCACTGGCTACTTCAGCAATCTCTTTCACCAGGGTGTCATTGAAGTGGTGGCGTACCAGCAGAGGGTGCTGGCAGATTTTGCGCAGGTGGGTGAAGATGTTGTTGATACGCTGGCTGCCAAGTTTACTCACCATCTGTGCGGCCTCATCCTGCAGGTTGTGGGTGCAGTAGATGACGTCGGTGCTGCACCCCAACCAGTACCCCCAGATTTCCCTACTGGTGCCCAATGTGATGTGTCAAAAGCAGCTGGCTGCACTTTGCAGATGCAGGGGTGCACCAACACGCCTGATGGCAGTGTCTGTGTCAAGTACAATACGCGCTATCACAGCTTACCTTTGTCTTGGGTGCAAGTGCTCGACTGCGTGTCTCTTTGGAGGTCTCTGGTGCTTCACTGCTGCCTCCGGCTATACCTGAGCCACCAGTGACCGCACCACCATCACTGCCGCCAGCACCACCTGCAAAGACAGCGCACAACAGCTGTCAATGAGGCTCCTGGTGAGACAGGGCTGCGAAGATCAAAAGTATAAATACAGTGGGAACAAGCTCTGTTGAACACGCAGAGCATGAGATGTTCACAAAAGTACACACGTCTGCGGCAGGAGGCCTTCAGCACCTGACGAGACATGGCCATGTAGGCCTGCTGTGATCCTACCTGTGACCCCGCTTGCTGTTCCTGCAGTGTCTGCCTCTGGTCCTCCTGGTGTGGGTGCCTCACTGCCAGCCCTGCTCACTGGAGCTGACATGGTGGACATTGCCTGAGTGCCACCTGCAGCCGGCACAGGGCACACACCATGTACAGCATCACAAGGTGTCTACAAGGCAACACTGCTATGGCATCATAAATAAGAGTGATAACACACTCTTACCAACGCCAATTGCCAGAAGCCTGCAATGCAACACCCTCAGTGATGTCTGCTGCAGATGGCCCAGTATGTGAAGTCCGTTGCAGGCTGTTACCTGCAGAGTCTGCTGGTGTGCCTGATGACATGCCCAGGTTCTCCAAGCCCAAGCCGTCCATGATGCCGATTGCTGGCTCCTCTCCTGGCTTCTTCTTGGCAGGCCTGCCCCTCTTGCGCTTGGTGATGGGGATGGGTGCCATGGCCGCCTCATTGTCTGAGCTGAAGTACTTGGTGTTCAGGTTGCGAGCGCGAGCGTTACGACCAGCAGCCTGAGCTGATGTGTAGCCTGATCCCGGTGCATTTGCTGCCTCAACTGCTGCCATCACCTCATCACGCACCTTCTGCACAGCTGCCTTGTATAGCTGCTGCTGTGCTGCAGTCATCGATACCTACACAAGCAGTAGGTCATAGTCACAAATTCACATTTCCTCATAATTAATGCATGTAGCATCCAGGCCACTGCACTTATGAAAACTAAGCATTCCTGTGAAACATATTATAAAAGGATTTGAATCTGCAAACAAAGACGCCGCGACCAACGGTGCCTGGCAATGCAGGATGCTGCAGACGCACTCGCAGCTGCTGTCAGAGCACTGGGGGCTGCACTGCAGTCCTTCATTCCCACAGGGAAGCAGAATGTGGTCCTCTTGAGAACACCGTTGATGTCCACCTTGCTGGCTGTCTGGTAACCAACTGAAAGAATGCAGGCATCCACAAGCCAGTTGAGATCCTGACCTCATGCATCACATGCGACTTGGTGACCATCTGCTCAGCCAGCTCACTCTTCAGACGACGCAGCACGAATGGCGCCAGCAGGCCCCTCATACGCTTGATGAGGCGCTGCTCAGCAGATGCGTCAGTGGCAGCACGCTGAAGTAACTCCTCTGCAGTAACCAACAACAAATAAAGCTGATGTCAACCTGCTAAGATTTCCACCAGTGCAGAGGCTTGTGATCACACGATCCAGCACACCTTGAAGCGTGTGATTCAAGTAAGAGCAGCAGCGCTGCTGTTCACCGTCAGTGACTTACCAAAGCCACCTTCTGCTGACTCCTCTGCCTCCTTGAACAGTCCAGGCAGTAGGAAACTTAGGAGGTTGTGAAGTTCACCCAGATCATTCTGGAGAGGTGTACCTGCGATTTGCAAATCTCGCAGCACTCAACCAACGCTGGACAGGACACTGGAACCACCTGTGTGATTGCTCTGTCAACTGCATAATATAGCCCTAGAACTGCTCAAAGCTGACCGCAAACATGCACAGCACCAGCGAAGAAGAGGGAGAGTGCATGTCGGGCACAATCCCTCAATTGTGATCCAGCTGCCCTCGAAGCCCACCTGTAAGCATGACACGTCCTCTGCAGCCTGATGCCAGCTTCCGCAGGCGCCTGCTGCGCTGACTGTTGGCATTCTTCAGCGCATGTGCCTCATCCAGCATCATCTGGCTCCACTTCCACTTCTTCAAGAAGGCACGATCAGCACTGCAGCAAAATGGACAGCGGGAGCACTGCAGGCTGCTAACGCTGTCGCAATCAAGGGTACAGACCTGACAGACTGAGGTGTTATGGATGTTTGGCACTGCAGCAAGAGCAGCTGAAATGCAAAGCTCAACGTGATTACAACCCTACTTTACCGCACTTTCTGAGCAAACAAGGAGCATTGGCACAACGCAAAGTTACTCCTTGTAAGTCCTGGGCCACTTACCTGTTGCTGGCACCAACACGCTCAAACAGGGTGTAGGTAGTGAGCATAACATCAAACGCTCCCTTGCCTGATGCTGCGTCTGCCAGGTCTTCATAGCCATGGTCATGGAAGGGCTGCTCCCCAAACTCCTCTTGTGCATATCGGTTGTCATCTTCATCCTCTGCGTCAACACACAGCAGTGGCAGGTGGCTGTGGCCATCACATACACCCAGCCACACAAGGAGGATGCAGAAGGACCTTGGCCACCTTCGGAAGCCCACAGCCAGCATGAGAGAGCTACTGGCAGCGCAGGCTCCCCTTGCCAAGCTCAGACGCAGCCCATGACCACTGACACTGTCCAGCAAGGTTCTGTGCCCACCTGAGGAACCACTCTCTTCAGCAGTGTCTGCTACCTCTCCTGGCCTGATCCAGCCGGGTGGTGGCTGGCTGAGAGTGCCCTTGTCCAGCTCAGCAGCAACCTGCAACAATACCAGACCAGAAGGGCATCAGCACCATCAGCAGCCTCATTCAGGACTGCCTGAAACTACATTGCGGGGATCATTGCAGTCAGCATGGCCACGTTCACAGCAATATGCCTCAACACTGCTGCGCTCTCTCTGATTGGGACCACTTACATCGTATCTCCATTTCTCCAGCTGATTGCGCACCATCTCCTTGTGTGCACCATGATATGTCACCACACGCAGCCTGGGGCACCACAGAGCCAACTCACGCTCCCAGTTCTCCAGTAGAGAGGCTGGGGCAACAACCAGGTGGGGGCCACTATGTGGCATAAGAAACCAGCAGCAGCAGCAATAGACCAACAGCTCAGGAAGGGTTGATCATGCGCACTGCAGAAGCAAGTACTGGCACAGCTGGACAGCTGAAGCAGGGCAGTGGTTGATTGCAGTGCCCAACAATGTATGGGAAGCTGTCATACGCTCTGCTTATGCTGACGTGCACTACTGCCACGGCCACTGCACACTGGAAGGGCACACAAACGTAGTCAGTCATGTTGGTAACACATGTGAGTGTGCTCTGCCAACCTGCACAACATCAAGTCGCCTCCAGAGCATTCTTGAATACATGCTGCTGCTGTCACAGTGAAGTGACAGACGCAGATGATGCTGGTGGCCTCTGCAAGCTGTGCTGTTGCTGCATCAATGACCCTGTTGGCATACCAGCTAGCCACCGAGCACACTTACTTGTCGTTCTCGAACTCTGACAGCAGTCCCAAGAAGCAGATAGCCTGTGCAGTTTTGCCCAGACCCATCTCATCCGCTAGAATGGCACCACCGACCTGCTGCCTGTACAGCAGCAGCAGGAAGTTGATGCCCACAAGCTGATAAGGCTTCAAATGTTCTGCTAGAGGGCTGCAAGCGGCGTACAGGCGTGGTCCGCGCTCAACCAGCTTGAGGGCTCCAGAGGACAGACCATCTGCCTCTTGACCACTGGCATCAATGACATCATCACCTTCACCACCCAAAGCCTTGCGCAGGTTGGCAGATATCTGTGGGTGCAACAACGGCGTTAACATCAGCACAAGCGCCATTGGCATGGATGGTGTAGGTGCCAGAGAAGCCAGCATATGGGGGGGGGTGATATTATACAATGATCAAGGCCAGAGCATGTGATTTATTAATGATGCAATCCACTTATACCTGCTCTATGCAGCAGCAGCAAAGGCCACTAAAGTCAACAACAACAAACACATCACGGCTTGGACAAAACAACATGTGCAGTTGTCAATAGCAGCACTAAAAGACGATGCAGCACTCACCGCCTCGCACTTGCTCAGCAGTTGATCAGCTTCCGCGTCAGCTTCATTCTTGCCCAGCGAGCCGCTTGACCCTGGTCTTCCGCCCATTGGATACCTGGCATAGAAGCTGCCCTGCTGAGCCATGCCCTGTGGTGGCAGCCCATAGGTGCCTAGAGTCTGTGCACGGGTCTGCATCTGCATACCTGAGGCTGCTGCTTGGTTGGTGGCAAAACGGTTGGCCACTAGCTGCTGCAGGTAGTCTGCGTGCTTGTGCCCTGTGGTGAGACGTGCAGGCCCTGCAGCTGCTTGATTGGTCAGGGGTGGGCGACCATACCCACCCTGGTTTGCAGCATACTTGAGGCGCTGCATGCGAGTCTGCATGTTCTGACCAATCCCGTACCCTGGCTGGTTCATGCCCATCACCTGCTGATTCATGTCCAAGTTGTTGATGGGCATATCAGAGTACGCGGGAGCACCCATGCCCATCATCTGCTGCTGCTGCATCTGCATCTGCTGCTGGCGAGCCGCTTCATACACTTGGGACAGGTCTGTGCCTTCAACCATCCTACTGCCACTGTTGCCGCCTGCATTCTGGGTCCATGATGCCCCATTACCTGCTAAATTCTGCAGCTGGTTGCTGCTTCCAGAGGTGTGAGGTGCACCAGCTGCCAAAAGGTTCTCCATGTCCCCCCCTGTCTGTCCCCCAGCAGTGTCATGCATGCGCTGACGCTTCATGCCTCGCAGCACTGCATCAGGATCATCGGTGCCGGCAGCAGCTGCACCACCCAAGTCTCCACCAAGCGCGGAGAGGTGGGCTAATGCAGCTGCTTGACTGCTGTCCATGTTGTTATTCCAGTTGAGCACCGGTTGCTGTAAGGTTGTCTGCTGTGCGCCACTGTACATAGCAGCTCTGGCAGCACCATCCCCTGAGGATCTGTTGTACTGAAACTGTGACACTAGATCCCCGAAAGGTCCGGCCTGCATACCATCACCTCCAGCCTGGCCAGCTGCTGTTGCAAGCAGTTGGGTAACTGGCATGGAGCCAGTCTGCTCCTCATCTATGATGCCCTCCATTGCTGGAGGTTGCACGGCAGCACGGCCTGCAGAAAGAGCACATGAATGAGCTGATCAAGCACAGCTCAACACTCAGGTGTTACGGAAAGCTGTCAAGAAAGAGCGGTTGGCCCGCCAGCTTTAGAAGTGTACAACAACCATCAAGTCGGGGAGGCAAACCGAGTGGTTAAGAAAACGTTCAGCAGGTGCACAGACCAAACAACACGCAACATTAGATTATGAACAGGGCACAGGAGTACCTAGGTGCGCAGCAGGCACATTCAAAACCGAGTTTGATAGGCAGCCTAGCGCCGAAGGGGCAAGATGCTTTGCAGCTAGATTACCACCAATAAACGCTATTAGTCAGCGCAAAATGAGAAAATGAGCCCCCAGCGGATCCCATTTGACTGTAATGACACTATTTAGCCCCTCACCGCTTCTATGGCTGTGGCTGACCCGGTTGATAAGTTTTTGCCTCGACTACAAATACTCCAGGATGTGAGCAGTTGGTTGATCACTACACCTGGCCAGGTGGGTTGTTACTGGTACTGTAGCTGCTGTGCCAGCAACGGAGCGCTCAAACAGCTTATCCGGACGCTTGCGGTATGCTGCACACCCTGCAAACGGATAAGGGCATTGCACTTACCCTATTGGCAAGGAGTATACACGGGAGAACAGCGGCAGATGGAACCACCAGTGACCAGAAGGAGAAGGTAAACCCCCGCACAACCCTAATCGTCATGATTCTTATTTGCAGGAACAACCGACTACTTCTCCGAGTAACTCTTTGCATAAGATGACTCTTTGCTGCCTTTTGGCTGCCCTGTAGTGCCTTAGGTAGCAAAAGTTGCACCGAGTGCCTACACTGCAACGTCAAGGGGCGCCAGGGGCAGCAGCAGCAGCATAAAATGACACACAGTGGTAGAGCTGGTGGTGCCGTTGCACCTCTCCCGACACTATGGTCAGCAGACACAGGATCGGGGTCTTCTCCGATATACTGGCTTGCAAGTCTGGATGCACCGGACAAGTGCAGGAGCATCAGATGTGTTATGAATTATAGCATCTGGACTTCTTACTGTAGCAAGGGTTGCACGTGCCTACAGTGCAACGTCTAGTGGCGTAAGCAGCAGCAGCAGCAGCACGAAGCACATGTAAAAGTACAATGAATTCACATGTACAGTGGCGCCTCCAACGCATGCCAGCGCATTTAAATTTGCCATACCACCTTGACTTGATGCATGCCTCTTTTCTGTCAACACGCATAGCGGTAGAGCTGGTGGTGCAGTTGCAGTTTTTGTACCATGGAAGTGTAGCCACATTGCTTCTGTCTGAAACACCTAACAATGCACTGCGTTGTGACAATGCACTTGGTCACAGACACCTTGTCATCCAGGATGATGCTGTGTTGCTTGCAACCGTTGTTTCTAGACTGTAGTCAAGTTCCTACCTCCCAAGCTCTGGATGCATCTGACAGGTGTAGGAGCACCAGCTGTGTTGTGTATCCAAACTTCAACGTTGCATGGCTCTGTCTCTTCTGCAACTTTGTGCTTCAAGCCTCAACTTGAGGCAGCTCAGTGAGCCCCGGGGGCGTTTGCTGCTGCTGGTACTTAATGCGATTAAGCAGTAGCAGCCTGCTATCGAATGATTCGACCAGCCACTGTGGATCAGGCATTTTGTTAGGTTGTTTTCAAAAGTTAATAGAATACGAAGGATGACCTTTTTTGGGTGATGCTGAATCGTTGTCTTCGTATCACGCGCTGGTGCTGCACAGATTGCAAACACTGTTAGCTGGCAAGTCACTCAACAGCAAGTTTGAAACTTGCCAGCTAACAGTGTGAGTGACTTGGATATGATGCTAGGCCTGAAGTTGCACCAACTTGGTGCTGCCATATGTTCACTCCTGTAAAAGGTTGTTTTGTCAAAACAGTGGGGAGTCTCACGGTGGGTGTTGTGTCTTGCCAAAACAGTGAGGAGTCCCCACTGAGTGGATCAAACCCCTGAGGCAGACGATGGCCCAATAGGGCCTATTCCATGGCACTTGGCTCAGCCACCATAATTGATGCTGCATAATCAAGAAGGCCGCTTGGGCAGAACGGGTGGATATTACCAGTGCACCTGCCATTAAATTATTCGTAGTATGTAAGAAAAAATGGGGCTATGCAGCAAATTGAAATGCTATGGCAAATGTGCTGACATGCGTTGGGGGCACCCTGTGTGCCTGCCTGGGCTGTCCTGGCTGCCATATATATGGCATCAGATATGCTGCATGGCTCAATTTCTTTTATATATGATGCAGTTAGTATGTGAATATTCTATGGAGCCTATGCAATACATGGGCCATTATGCAACAACCATTCTGGAGATAATGATGACCTCTGGCCATTCAGGCACTGATGTCAGTACAAGCTCGCAGACACTATATGTCTTTCACACTTGCTTGAAAGCGAGCTTCAAGGGCGGCACTTGCAATGGAAAGGGATGCACGCCTGTAATTCGTTGGGATAGTGTGCTGCATTTGCCTCAATGTAACAACTGCAGCACCATGTGCAAGCTGCACAGCAGGGCAGTGCCATGGCGACCACATTACGCAGCTGCAGTGGTTTGTTATGGTGGGTCAGCGATGCACAGGTGAGCCTGTTGCTTGGCCTGTCCAGCCAGTTTAAGTCCTTGGCTGTAACATACAGTCACTGATGCAGTGGCCCATACTGCTGTTCCCTTGGGCCCCCTCGGTTCAATTGTTGATATGGCAACCGGGTTAGTTGAGTGAGTTACAAGTCCAGGTAACTTGCTGCTGCTGTAAACCGCTGATTCAAGACAGCATATCATGCTGTCTGCAGCATGCGAGCAGAAAGAGGGATGGTCTCAACATCCACGCTCGCAGCTGCTTGCAAACCACCGCTACTCAGAAGCCGGACACCAAAAGCATGTAGTCTTTGCAGCGGGCTACTGCCTAAATACTTGTTTGGAACTGCTAGACAACTTTTGCTGCCACTGCAGACAACATATTACCAATGTGTGCTGCTTCTGAAGGCCTGCTGCTGCATTGACCGCTGCTGCGCCTGACTGTTGCTGCTGCACCCCATAGCATAGCTGACGCTGCTGCGTGCTGTTGGCTGCACTGCTGCGCGTGAGCACCAGGCAATGGAGCTCTGAATCTGATTTAACTGTTCGACACATAGTGGCATGCATGGGCGCTGATCACCTTAGATGTCCATGACACCCTTGCCAGTGAACTTCACCTGTGTGACATCATCAAACACGACTCAATTTGCGAGGGGCCTGGATGAGCATCACAGTTGCTATGCTGCCTGCTGAAAGTGTTCATCGACAACCGAAGACTACTTGATGTCGTTATCCTTGTGGTACAAACAAGTTGTGCCTCCAGAATTAGGACTGCTATCATGGGTAATCAGGTACGTTGCAGCCCACTGGTAGGTACTGCTGAAATGCTTCCGTGCTTTGCTCATGCTCTGTATGAGAAGGACACCTGTATTTCGTGCAAAGTATCTATGAACTGCTGTTATTGTGCTTTCTATAAGCAGAAACTGGCAGCTGCAACTGCAGCAGCAGCTTTGTAAAGTGGTGGTAGCTGCACTGCACCCCAATTGCTGCGTCATACCTTGATGGGGTTGACATTCTCGCCAATACGGCGGAAGTTCTGGTTGACGCCAGGACGGCCTGCGTTAACCTTCTCTGGGTACACACCATCCTTGGGGTGCAGGTACTGCACCTCGCCGCTTGGGAACACCCTGTAGAAGCATGGGGTGAACTTGAACTTGTTGCGCAGCTGACCTGTCAGGGCAAGGCACTGCTCCTTTCTGGCGAACTTCAGAAGGTTGGGACCTTTGCGCATGATGGCTGCACCGCCGGTGGGCATCTCAAAGATTTGCTCCTTGTTGCTCTCCCAGGTGATCACATAGAACTCCTCCACCTGCAGAGGAGCAAAAGACAAGGTGAGGGAGAGATCGCTCTGCGAAGAGTGCACTTATTATGTCCAGACTTCAAATAGTGGTTGCTGAAGCTGACAAGCTGACGATCTGTGAACCCCCTGTTGGGTATCGATGCACACCTGTGCCTTCTTCAATAGCCCACCAGTGCTTCCGCCGAAGATGGGTGATGGCCTGTACACAAGCAGCAGATGTTTGGTGCTATCCAGCCAAATATACTCTCAGCTAAGAGCCCGAATGATTGCACTAACGTGTTAGCGTCAAGGGTGGGCTCTGTCCACTTGGGGGCCTCCTCCTTGGCTGGTGCTGCAGTCTCCTGAGCGCGCACTTGCACTGCACGGACACTGCGTGTCACTGGTGCTGGCCTCAGCACGCTGCTACGAGCAGCGCGTCCGGCCACGCTTTGCTGAGCACGGGCTGAGATGGTGGCCATGGTGATGAAAGATGCTTCAAACGTGCAACAGCTGCAAGTGTGCAATCCGCCAGCGGCCTTCAGGGGCTATAGGTGAGGAGGATCTCAGGTCAGACCGTGGGTAGCCGATCAGGCGGCCAAGTGTTACTTCCATACTTGCCAGACAGGACACCAGCAGCTCACGTGTTTCCTGTGCAATATGCTTTCGGATGGTTTCTACAGGCAATACGAGTGCATGGTTAACAGCCTTGATCACGACGGTGCCAAGCGCACACAGTACAGCGGTCAAATTCAAATCCTAGTCGTGAGAATTTATGCTGGTAGTGTCATCTCCCCGCACTTCAGCATTATACGGATGTGCGCGTTTTATTTGACCGACATGCTGCAGTGCCGTGCCTTTGCCTTGATATGCTTATCTTCTGTTGCCAAGAAAGAGCCTCCACTAGCAGCACAGCAACCATTCACATGCTGTCTGGCCACCAAGTCAGACAAAGAGGCTCTAAAACGCAACTTTGATTGGCCCAAACCTCATTTGCCGCTCCTGCTGTTCAAGTACACTGCCTAACTGGTGGCCTGGCAGCCACTGTCTATGACTGCCTTTCATAGCAGGGGAAACTGCGTGTGGACACAGCCAGGCCACAGCTTGTACTTATTGTGATGAGGGTGTCATGCATAGTTTGCTGCTATCTTCCGAGCAAAATGCTAGCAGCTCACAGACCTGGTCAGACACTGGCAGTGTGCCTGCAGTACACTGGCAACTACATGTGCGATCAGGGATCCAGCTCATGCAATGACGGGATGGCAAAGTGATCATCATGCTTGCTAGGAGGCCAACACCCAGAGATGCCTCCATGATCTGCAGCACAGTGTGATAAACGGCAGACGCCCTTCTGTGATCTTGTGTAGTTGTGCACAGGTGAATGGTGACTCACCACTGATCTTCTGTGATCTTGTGTAGTTGTGCACAGGTGAATGGTGACTCACCACTGATCTTCTGTGATCTTGTGTAGTTGTGCACAGGTGAATGGTGACTCACCACTGATCTTCTGTGATCTTGTGTAGTTGTGCACAGGTGAATGGTGACTCACCACTGATCTTCTGTGATCTTGTGTAGTTGTGCACAGGTGAATGGTGACTCACCACTGATCTTCTGTGATCTTGTGTAGTTGTGCACAGGTGAATGGTGACTCACCACTGATCTTCTGTGATCTTGTGTAGTTGTGCACAGGTGAATGGTGACTCACCACTGATCGGATCAGTTCACAGAAAGCGTATCATCCAGTTGAGTGTTGCTGCTGCCGCAGCAGGCATCACAGGCCCTAGTGTGACCAGTCGCAATGCCATGACGGTCACTGGTAGCAGCTGCAGGTGGTATTTTGGCACAGCGTTACCCATAGGCTCCCTCAGGTCACCTGCCAGGCGGGTCACCCTGACACGGTATGCAGTGACTGCAGTGCAAGGCAAATGCCACTTATTGCACAGTACTGTGGGCGACCCAGTGGTTTCCTAGCCCAATGGTGCAGCTCTCAGCGTGGTGCTAATGTGGCAACTCCCTCCAGCACTCTGTGGCAGGCATGCTTAAGCTTGTGATAGGAATGCCATACTAGGAAGGAGGGAAGTTACCCTTTCCGGCCGCGAGGCCCCTGGGAGAAGTATTTGGTGGCTCAGCCACACTGGCACACCAAGATTGAATGCCATACTAGTGACAACAGCCGGTTGGATTGTGATAATAGCCTGTCACTTATGGCATGTTACAGCAGCTGAAAAAGAACCATTTTTGATAGACACAAAACAACAGACACATATGCACGCAATATGCTGGTGGAAGAATACAGCTTGCCTGAATGCAGGGTCCTCCACTGTTCAATGTGCAGCTGCCACTACTGTGATCATGCTTCTACGCCCTCCTATCATCAGCAGCTGTTGCTGGCAATGTCGGAGGTACTGACCTCATGCATGAGACCCATGCTCAATATCAAGATAGGGGGTACAGCAGCCTGCCTATAGTAAAAGCAAGAAAGCCCATTTCAATGTTCATTCGTCGCATCCTTGGGACAGTGACCGAGGCTCTATTTGCATACTGGTGGACCCCATGGATCAAGAGTCCTTCCTGATGTGTACACTCATTACACTGCCAGCAAAGAGCTAGCTCAAGCAAACTGCTAAGGACCCAATGTGAGATGGTCTCACATCACCAATTGGTGTGCCTCAACACAAGTGCCAAGGCCAACAATCAGGACAGTCACACAATTCTCCCGGGGGGGGGGGGGGGGGGGGAATATACCGCCTAAGAAAAAGTTAAACTCCCGGCCCCCCTTTTTTTTTTAACCGCATTGAAGTGAAAAAAAAACAGGCTTCCACGCTAATGGGCGGAGATGTTGTGTTGCAGCCGGAAGGCCAGGCATAAACTTTTTTTGGGAACCCCCCCTCTGGGGGGGAGGACGCTGCCCCCCGGCGGTTGGGGACCCCC